>OX366535.1:9896391-10095535 GCA_947256265.1 Acronicta leporina
TCTCAGTAACAGCTCGGAGTTTGGAAGTTGTGACCGGTTAATGGCAATAGGCTCGCCCCCTATTACATGGGACCTAAACATACCGGCGAACTGTGGGTGTACCTTAGTACACCTCTGCCTAACCCTCCGGGAAATACAGGCGTGATGGTATGTTATGTATGTAAATGATAATGTTCAGTTGTACTGTCTAAGAAAACATTTGTTTTGACTTTTGTCTTACGGTCATAACTGTCGCGAGTTTAACATTTTTTCTCCATCACAAAAAGTGCACAGCGCCGCTAAAGAAGTTTTCACTTTAAAAAAAACACTAAGATGGTTCGACCTGGGAATTGAACCCAGGACATCTAGCATAGCAGTCGCGCTCAGGACCACGAGACATAGACTATGGAATTAATTACTTATCAAGAATAAATTCCTGTTCAAAATTCCGCCTCAAGCGCCAAGTTAAAAGACCAAGCAAACACAAATAAAATCCTTTACATTAAGCCATTTTTCTCCAAATAAATAAAGATTACATAACATAATGCTACCAACATGACATCCATTGCCGCTTTTGTAGAGAAAAAGTTCCACCATAATAGAATAAAAGTAACAATGTATTGTCTTGTCAAACAGTAGCCATGTGGCGGCCATTATACTTTTTCGCTTCGTCGATTCAAAATGCACATAGGAATTCCACACACGAAATAACAATAAAAAAAAGTTGGGGCAAAGGCGATTATCACTTACAGCCACAATGACGGGTCGGGTGCGTAATCCTCTTTGGATACGCACTGGGTTGAAAAACGCTACGTTTTTGCAGCGCAGTTTTTTAATAACTTTTTAAATACTAGCGAACCGCCCGTCTTTTTACCCGCTTTGCCTAGGTCTTGAGAGTCGTAGTGTGATGTTAAATAGCTCAAAACGTTCCTCATGAATCACTACGACCATTAGTGTAAGCCGCATGAAAATCCGCTCAGCAGTTGTTGAGTTTATCCGTACAGACGCATATAAGCGGTGCGGAACTTTGCTCTATAATATGTAAGGATGATTATAAATAAAAACTGCCTCATTAGCCTAGTAGTCCTGAGCGCGATTCCGATGCTAGAGGTCCTGGGTTTGATTTCCAGGTATTTTTTATGGGATAAGGTAGCAAACGAGTAGACAGATCACCTGATGGTAAGCGATAACCGCCGCCCATGGACACCCGCAACACCAGAGGGGTCACAAGTGCGTTGCCCGCCTTTTAAAAGGGCTCCAGCCTCCGGTAACTCACTCGGCGAAACACAACGCTAGCGTTGTTTCACGCCGGTTTTCTGAGCCCGCCCATGCGTGCCGAAGCATGGCTCTGCTTGTTTGCTCCCCCTATCCCATATAAAATGTAGTCGTAAATAAAACAATATAATGGGTACATTGCATAATAATTAGACAAAATTCTGTTACTAAAACTAAAATAATTAAGTATGTTTAAAAAATTAAGCAGTGCATACCTATTAGGTTGGTAAACTTGGTAATATTTTACGTAACACAGTAAATGATAACGCTTTGAAACGCTGCCGGCGGCTTTTATTTAAATGTAAATGGGTTTCATGAATATTAACATACAATTAGGTTTTAACTAATATAGTTTAAAGTGGTTATGATATCAAGTTTTTTTGCATGTTAAGGTAGATGAACATTAGAATCAGGTTATAATTTGATGAAATTGTTACCATACCACTGAATTGCCAGTATTTGTAAAATATAAAACTAGAAAACTACAAAAAACTATATAAAATCAAGTATTTAACTTGAAAAATTAAATCGGAGTATCGGAAGAAATAAAATAATACCCCTGGTGTTGCAAGCGTAGATTACCGTAGCCCATGGCTACGGTAATCCGCTTACCATCAGCATGCCAATGCTGATGCCACCTTAGTGGTATAAAAAAGCAACAAAATTAAGTTTTTTTTTTATTTCCATGCCTGAAAGATTTTCTCGTCGGAGTGTGAAATCTGCCAGTTCGCATTCAATTCGCAATATCTCATTCTGAGATCCCGTATAATGTAATCTGTATAATATAATAAATGTGTAATCCCGGGCAGTATAATGATGTTGATTTATAAAAAAAAACATTAAGATCAACGTTAAAATACGACTATATTATATTAGACAAATTTATTGTGAAATAAATTAAAATTCCAGATACACTAAAAAAAATTGAATTTGAAAATTAATTTAACAATGAACTACGCACATATTTGACATTAAAATGCTATTATAGCCTAAAAGAATTTTTAACAGATAAATACAATTAAAGTTTCAAAATCTATCTAAATATAAATTAGTAATAAAATACGAAAATTAATATATGTACTTATTATACATAAATAAGAATTTATACAACATAAATTAATATAATATAATGATTGATATAATATAATAATTTATATAATACATAAATAAATTAAATAATATATAGATAGGTATTAAATAATTGAATTGATAAAATAATATAGGTACTTAATTCTCTAACATTATTATAGTAAATTATCCTATACAACCAATAAGATTATAATTATATTTGTAGTAGTATTCATAAGTATAAGTAGTATTTGATAAGAAAATAATTAGGTATATAATATTATTAATGTAATTTGCTGTGCCCTACAGGGTCCACGATTGTCACTAGCTTTAAGCATACTTGTACTTACCATCTAAAACAACATTGTGGAATGCAAATAAATGAATATGAATATGAATTATGAATTTAAACAAAATAGCCGTCGCGTCTTTACCTCGTAGTGCGTAATAAGCCGGCTACCGTTCTAAAGAGCTTACGCCCGACCGCGTCTGCGAGGCGACAGATCCATCTCGTGACACGACACGATAGTCCTCGACTGTAGCCTGTCGTGTAACACAGTAACATGTTTTGTATTGAAAAACTTCCTTCACAAGTCCTTTTTGCACAGAATGACGTAGGTATGTCGCGATTCATGTCGACAAAATTTTGGACAGATTCTTCATAATTGTTTTCTTTTATGAAACTATTTCATATAAGTGGTACTACGTCGGTGTAAAATAAAAGGTACCGGCAGTACCTATGGGTAACTGCCTCATTAGCGTAGTGGTCCTGAGCGCGACTGCTAAACTCAAGGTCTTGGGTTCAATTCCCAGGTCGAGCAAAGTGTCATTGGGTGTTTCTATGAAATTCCTTGCTCGGAGTTTGGAAGTTGTGACCGGTTAATAGCAATAGGCTCGCTCCCTATTAAATGGGACCTAAACATACCGGCGAACTGTGGGTGTACATTATGTACGCCTCTGCCAAACCCTTCGGGGAATACAGGCGTGATGGTATGTTATGTTATGTTTGGTTTGATTTTTTTGATGCAATAAGATGACAAGTGAAGTTGTGACAGCATAGTGGACTGCTTAGTCATAGATTCCGATTTCGAATTCTAGGCACCTCTGAGTTCATAAAATCACAATGCACATTAGAGGTATTAAATTTACCAAAAAAAAAACGATTTCCGGCAGATTTCGATCCTGCGTCCTTCCGGTTAATGCACCAGATGCTTTAACCTAAGTACTAGACTACCGGGACCACTCTTGTGATGTCGAATTTTCTCTTCCACATTCTACGTTGTTAAGGCGTGATATGACATCGCCTTATTAAGGGTAATGTCACTATCATGGCTGTCATATATATAGTCAACCCATTATATGTCCCACTGCTGGGCACGGGTCTCCTCTCACAATGAGAGGGATTAGGCTATAGTCCACCATGCTAGCCTAATGCGGGTTGGCAGACTTCACACGCCGTCGAGAAAATCTCTCAGACGTGCAGGTTTCCTCACGATGTTTTCCTTCACCGTTTAAGCGCGTGATAATTAACAATTAAGAAAAGTCAGAGGTGCATGCCTTGGATTTGAACTCGAGACTTTGACTTGGCAGTCCAATAGTTACACTAATTAAGTACTCATCATTAAATATTATAGGCACATGTTTGGCTCCTCAAGCATTCTGCGCTCCTGGTATTAAAGAGAAATTCCTGCCTATCATGTATGTTTACAAAACATTAAATATTTTACCGTGGGAAAGCCCTGCTTCGGCACGACTGGGCCAGGTCGCCTCACAGAAAACCGGCGTGAAACAACGCTTACCTTGTGTTTCGCTGAGTGAGTGAGGACACCGGCGGCCCAAACCCTTTTAAAAGGCCGGCAATGCTGTTTAGACTCCTCTGGTGTTGCAGGTGTCCATGGGCGGCGGTTTTCACTTACCATCAGGCGATCCGTCTGGTTTTCCCCCCTATGCCATAAAAAATGTGATATGTAAATCGACACTACTTCTCTTTGTAAGCAACTGACAACAAAGAGACACTATTTGACATTGCTATGCTTTCGGATAATTAAAAAAAAAGTGTCTCATCTCATTCAAAAGATATTGAACAACTACATACCGCCTTCAGAAACGAAGTATAACAACAAAATGAGCAGCAAACATTCCACAATAAACAATGTTTTTTGTCAACAACGCAACGCACTATAAGGGCGGCAACAGATTTGCGGCTAATCGCATCAGCGGCCGGCGTGAAATCCGCACCTTTTATGCGCAGCCTAATGCGCGATGTGTACAGAGTTTTAGGGAAACTCGGTGAAGCCGAAAGATGACGGAGATTGACGAAGTTTGACGAATTACATCGGATATTATGCGCCTTCATTCCCTCAAGGATTAGGTACAGATTTATGTAGATACTGTTAAACTTATTTATAGTTAGGTACACTTCGTCAGTGATTGGTTATTGGATCCTATCTTGTAAGAAGCGTACCTATTCATCTAAATTGCAGGTAGCTACTGTAAATTAAAAAAATAACAATAACCCGAAAGCACTTTGCCTAAGCTGGGGATTGAACCTAAGTCTTCAGTTTATCGACACAATCCAATAAGGACTCTAAAGTTTGTCCTATTGCACTGGTCGGTAAGTATCTTGAGATATTGAAAATCAAAGGCATTTTGTACGATGTATTCATTCTAGAACAAATATTAAAACACATTATTATTGTATCTTACTCCCGAAAAGCGCAACTCACAATAGGCTTTCAATAAACCCTAAAAAAACTACAAATTACATCTATTTAAGAAAAAAGGTATTTCAAAAAAGTATAAATGACACAATAATGCGTCACCGACAAAGCTGAACGCGAGATGCCTTTGTCATCGAAAAAAAAACTAAAACCTCTTTTGTCAAAATATGGACGCGTTTAACACATCGCTGGCGCCTTTTCGATGCTGAGTAAGATGTTTTAGATCAAAATTGAGATAGGTAGAGATTTGAATTTTGTTTTTTCAAAATATTCTTTGTTGAAAGTTATCATTTAATTTCTTTACTAATTTGAAGATTCGACCACAACCAAGGTGCTTAACGACAGACTCCGCCATACTTAAATGTGGCGTGATCGTGAGGAAACCTGCATGTCTGCCAACCCGCATTAGGCAAGCGTGGTGAATTATAGCCTCATCTCTCTTATTTGAGAGGAGCACGGTTTGATTATGAATATAGGGAAATCCCAAACTCAGAGCTGTTACTAAGGATATCATAGAAAAATCAATAACACTGCTCGACCCGAAAATCGAGCAGTTCTAATGTCCTCTATACGAAATGATAACCTTTTGAAGTTATTTCAATTCTATGAGTAAGTACCAAATTTGACATATAACCCAAGCACGAATACTTTCGAAAACGTATTCGTATCGAAATCGAGAATAATTTGTATGAGAAGGAGGTTAATGAACGTAGATGAAGCGAAAGTGGTGTGCCAGGATCATAGCAAGTGTAGTCTCTGCCTACCCCAATGGGAGCCGGATGTAAAAATATGTAAGATGTACTAGCTTTTTGGCCGCGGCTTCGCTCACCTGAAGCTATAGTAGAATTAGAAATGGATTTCAAACATAATTTATTAAAAACCAACAGTGCTGATCTCTTTTTTGTATGGGCATCTATACATCAGAGAGGTCAAGCTGTATCTCAGGATCCAATTAATTAATTGAGATAAGATGTTCACCAGTTTTTAAGTTGGAGCATATACTTTCTAACAGTGATAATAAAATTAAAATCTATTCAGTAGTGTTTGCTCCAACCCGTGACAAACAGCATTTTTACAATATTTTTATAATAGAGAAGAGAGAGAGAAGAAGAGAAGATGTATGAGATTTGTAGCAGAAAAAAACTCATTCGTTTACGGTACGAATTCGATAGTTCTTCATGCTTAGGCTACCAGGTCGTCTGCAGAGTTTATTTCAATAACATTGACGAAGGTATGTCGTTTCCTAACTAGTTTAAAATAGGCCGAACATTGTCTAAGTAATTAGCATTTTGAGTGTGAAAATATTGGTCAAGATTGATCAGTGTGATATGAACAAGGGTTCTATAGTAACGTTTATTCGTTTGTGGGTTTTTTTTAGTCACAAAATATTAAATATTGCAAGTGATAGAACGAACAAATTCGTAGGTAATCAAATGATTGCCCTTAAGTAACAAATAATAATAATTTAGAAAACACTTCAAAATATTTTGCTATAACTGTCTTACAGTTAAATCGCTCTGCTTAGGTCTTAAGCCTGAAAAATAAAATAAGTTAGTTTCTGTATGAATAGGTTAGGTATCTGCTCTACATAAAGATAACTTTTTTTTGTTAAACATACCATCATGCCAGTATACCCCGAAGGGTTAGGCAGAAGTGTACTAAGGCACACCCACAGTTCGCCGGTATGTTTAGGTCCCATGTAATAGGGAGCAAGCCTATTGCCATTAACAGGGCACAAATTCCAAACTCAGAGCTGCTACTTACTGAGAATTTTATAGAAAAACCCAATAACACTGTTCTACCTGGGAATCGAACCCAGGACCTCTAGCGTAGCGGTGGCACTTGAGACCACTAGACTAACGAGGCGGTTTTTCTTTTTTTTTAATAAAATATTTCTGCTCTTTAAAAGATGGAGTTCTGTAGTGAGAGTACTTATGGTTGAATACTTAAAATGAGTTAAACAAACCGACTAGATGATCTATGGATTTAGAGTTTATTGCCTGAAAGAAATCATTATGTTTTCCACATGAATTCAGACAGTCATGTTCGACTCCTTTAAATATTCCAAAAACTTGAGTATTTTTTTTATTATACTTAGTTATTGACCATGAATGTTGTAAAGGATCCGAAACGTTGGTAATTAAATAATATCAATATAATGCGATAAAATCTGTAAAAAGTTGTGTTTTAAATAAATATCTTATATTAGGATGTATCAGAAACCAGTATTGATCATCAAGGATTTTTTATTTGACCGCAGAACCCAAATCGCTAACGTCTCACTCACAAACCTGTGCGTCAAATAGTTCTAATTGAATTAGTTCCTACTACAGTCAATTAACGTCATACACACACACCTTCTCAAAGTAATACTCGTAACTGCAGTACGTAGAAGGTATACATGTGTGCGTTCCTTTTAGAGATGCATACTGGAATTATGAATTAGAAAAACGTTTAGTTTTCTTCTCAACGTCACAGAGACCGAAAATCAGCTGTTCTCATTCAATCACTGCCTGCCTTCTGCAAGTTTTTTTGTACCACAAGGTGAAAGATCTTATGATCTGCCTCTATCCCTGAAGCGCAGATTCATGGACTTATCCATTATTTCCATTCTCACATACGGTTCTCAAACATGGTCTTTGACAGAAGATTTGAGGTCTACTCTTTTGGAATACAGCCATCCGTTTCAAGACGAAAATAACAAACATCACTTGGAAAGCTGGAACGCTGAATTGGAACTGGGCTGGACATATCTGTCGCATGTGAGACCAACAATGGGCAAAACTGACAGCTCAATGGGTCCCACTTAATGACTGACGCCAACGCGGCAGGCCCAGACGGAGATGGCGGGATGAGCTAGATTCTTTTCAGAGAGACTGGTTCGTGGCAGCAATTGAGAGAGAGAAGTGGAAAAAGAGTGGTGAGGCCTTTGCCCTGTAGTGGGGCACTACGGGCTGACGGCTTTTAATCTATACTAATATATAAAGCTGAAGAGTTTGTTTGTTTGTTTGTTTGCTTGAACGCGCTAATCTCAGAAACTACTGGTCCGATATGAAAAATTCTTTCAGTGTTAGATAGCCTATTTATTGAGGAAGGCTATAGGCTATATATCATCACGCTACGCGGACGAAGTCGCGGGCAGAAGCTAGTATAATAATAAAACTGGCAGACAAGCATACGGGTCGCCTGATGGTAAGTGATTACCACCAAAACCCATCAAAAAAGCAAGCAAGTGGAGTTAGCAAGCTGTGTCCTGCTTCATCATCATCAACTCATTCCATTTACTGTCCCATTCCTCCTCAAAATGAGAGGGATGAGGCTATAATAGTTCACCACGCCAGCGAAATGCGGGTTGGCAGATATCACACACCGTCGAATAATTAGACCTAACAAATAGTTTTCCTTCGCTGGTTAAGTGATGATTAATCATACTCACAAGATTTCGAAATCTCAGATGTGCGTTGGATTTGAATTCAAGACATTTGACTTGACAGTCTTATAGGTATATCTAATTTTATAATATAGGTTTAATAGGTATGGTAGCATCGTACGACATAGAACAAACAGTAAGGTAAGTCATGTCGGTTAAGAGGCAAAGTAACTTGCATTTCAATAGATGTTTCTGACGTCACCTTTAAGACGTAAGTTCAGAATGTGAAGGCAAATTTTGACATGGCAGGTGGGACTCGCGGTGGCTTAGAGTCATAGCGTCTGATGTACCTAACCAGAAGAACGCAGAACCTGCGAATCGAATTTTTCCTTTACTAAAATAACTTGCAAAAAAATCAGAAAAGATATACCTATATCTTTTTTTTAAGTATAGGGGCCAAACGAGCCTACTCATCACCTGATGGTGAGTCTTTACCGCCGCCCAAGGACGCCCGCAACTTCATAGGTATCACAAGTGATCAAGATTTGGGCCTCCGATATCACTCACTCGGCGAAACACAACGTTACTTTACGCCGGTTTTCTGGGAGGACGTGGTATCACTCCGGTCGAGTCGGCTCATTCGTGCCGAAGCATGGCTCTTCCACGGTTAAACCTGAAAATACCCTGACTCAATCTCTCCCTGAGTCAATTCTCTTTCTCCTTCTCAACTTCCACCATTCAGTTTCTAAATAGCCTCGCAAAAATTCCTCGCAGAATACAATACAGAACCCACTTGGTCATATTTTTTCCACACGACAAGAAATCACGCCACACGTAAATTTTCTGTTTATTTACTAAACGTATCATCACGCTTTTGACCTTATGTTGTGAGTAGTCTTCATCGACGTCTGCGCCAAATACGTGTAAAACACAAAGGCGGATATAGGGAATAATGATAGCAATAATGTGACCTATCTACAAAGAAAATGACTGACTGCCTCATTAGCCAAGTGGTCCTGAGCGCGACTGCTACGCTAGAGGTCCTGGGTTCGATTCCCAGATCGAGCAAAGTGTTATTGGGTTTTTCTATGAAATTCCCAGTAGCAGCTCGGAGTTAGGAATTTGTGCCCGGTTAATGGCAATAGGCTCGTCCTCTATTACATGAGACCTAAAACATACCGGCGAACCGTGGGTGTACATTAGTAGGCCTCTGCCTAACCCTTCGGGGAATACAGGCGTGATGGTATGTTATGTTATAAGAGACTATGATTCTCCGAATTTGTTTCGGTGTTTCTTCTCAGAGCTTAACCCTTTGAAGAATACTGGCATATTTTAAGTTATAGATGAGATAATGAGAGATTATTTGCTGGATTGTAGGACCTCTTGAGGTCTGACTAGCTGTGCAACTCTTTTGTTGGAGTCTGTCGTAAAGCACCTTCGTGTGTGTTTCGACTTTTGCGCGTGGGAGACAGTTCCCTCTTGGTTGATGCGTTTCTGGCAGTCTGCAGTCCTTAGGATCTCCATCAGCAACTCCTCTAGTGTTGCAAGTGTCCATGGGCGAGGTTGACTTCTCAGTCTACTGACCACCAAGTCTCGGAGGCTGGTCATCTCATTTGCCGATTTAAGCACAAAAAATCGACATCGATTCATGGTGGATAATCCGAACCAAACGCATTTTTTTTATACGATAGGGGAGCAAACGAGCAGACGGATCACCTGATGGTAAGCGATAACCGCCGCCCATAGACAACCGCAACACCAGAGGAGTCACAAGTGCGTTGCCCGCCTTTTAAAAGGGTTTGGGCCTCCGGTAACCTCATTCACTCGGAGAAACACAACGCAAGCATTGTTTCACGCCGGTTTCTGTGAGGCCGTGGTATCACTCCGGTCGAGCCGGCCCATTCGTGCCGAAGCATGGCTCTCCCACGTCAAAGTCCACATTTATCATGCATACCGCCGAAATGTGGAATGCGCTTCCCGAGTGGGTCTTCCCCGATAGATATAATCTGGGTGTCTTTAAATCACGAGTAAATCGGTATCTTCTAGGCAAGCGCGCTCCATCTTAGGTCGCAGTGTCGCTTAACATCAGGCGAACTGGCGATCAAGCGACCTAAAATGTTTTTGGTCGTTGTATCATTCCATTGAGCATTCTTTTCTAAATATTTGGCATAGTTATTGTCAATTGTCAAACAACTTATAACGTGAGCGCTGGTGACGTCAAAATGACGTGCTGGGTTTTAACTTTTGTATTTGTTTGTTTATGTGTTTCATTCACAATTCATTGCTTGGTCCAAGTTCAATCATCTTAATGTACACAGAAATTCGCGATGAATGGCAAAGCGAGTTGATTGATGGTTTTTGAAGTATATTCGTCGTAGTTCTGTCCTAGTGAACGCCTCAGAGGCCTATGTGTGTGATCGTGTGTGAGTGATCGGCTTCTAAGCTATGTGTTTTGGGTTCGGTCCAACGCGGAACAATTATTTGTAAGACCTACAGGTAGTTCCGGGCCTAGGTGTTTGTGTATGTGGTCATTTGTGTTTTTAAATGCACCCACGATACAGGAGAAAATTCTAGTAAGGAGCAACTTTTTTTTAAATGCCTTTCGCAAGTCGTCACTCCTTGTGTCCGTCAGTCTAGCCCCATGGATTTTGATCACGAGATATGTATCAATCGAATGTACAATATTCCCAAAAAAATAATCGGTGGTTAATTAGATTCAAAAAACATTAAAATAATATGTTCACAACAGTTTCGTGAGTCGGTGGTGAAAACAAAAGATTTTTTAAATGTTTCTGAAGACTGTTTTTGTTTAGTTTTAATTCAAAGTTAAGTATTTCGTTACGTTTTTAATATTGACCCATTTTTTTTTTAAATGGGCAAATGAGCAGACGGGTAACCTGATGGTAAGCGATAACTGCCGCCCATGGACACCCGCAACACCAGAGGAGTCACAAGTGCGTTGCCCGCCTTTTAAAGGAGTTTGGGCCTCCGATAACCTCACTCACTCAGCAAAACACAACGCACGCGTTGTATCACGCCGGTTTTCTGTGAGGCCGTGGTATCACTCCGGTCGAGCCGGCCCATTCATGCCGAAGCATGGCTCTCCCACGTATAAATTATATTAAAAAATAAATATTTAAAATTTTAAGAAAGTTAACGTCCAGGCCAGACAGACTAAAAACATCTTACAGCGAAATTAACCGATGTGAACTGTCATCTACCAATTAGTATTATCGTACAAAAGAATGTGGCACATTTACGAGCAAAAAACGTAAGGGTGGGCCGCACACGAGCGGCGCCTGCGCACACACCAATATGTCACCGTGACAATGGTGTTGAACGTCGCTACGACGATTAGAAAGACTGTTTTCATTAACCTACTCCGCTTATTTTGAAAGGAGCTTGAATTGCCCACAAAAACGTACCTAATCTGAATTTGAAATGTATCGGAGTTTTTCTGGACCTAGCCAAGGCCTTCGATACTATTTCAATTAACCTACTCCTGACGAAACTCGAAGTGATCGGCATACGCGGTCTCCCTCTGCAACTCATAAAAGACTTTCATACCAATAGGTACCAATCTGTGAAGATCGGTGACTACATTAGCTGCCCCCTCCCCATCACCTGTGGAGTTCCTCAAGGAAGTGTTCTTGGCCCAGGTCTCTTCCTAATATATATCAATGAACTTTGTCAATATGAACCGTCAAAAGGAAAAATATTCTCATACGCGGATGACACTGCGCTCATATTTCAGGGAGATTCCTGGGCCGAGGCACGTAACTTTGCCGAGAAAGGACTCCATCAGACATCACTGTGGTTAAGTAAAAATCTTTTAACATTAAACTTTATTAAAACAAAATATATAACATTTTCGATTAATAAAAAAACACAACCAAAAACTTCACTTTAAAAGCACACAAATGTGAAAATATCCATTCAGTACCATGCTCTTGTGCACCTCTAGTACAAACCACCAATATCAGATATCTCGGCACTCAAATAGACGATTCCCTTTCATGGCAAGCACAATTAGATATTCTGTCTGCACGTACGCGAAAAATGATATGGATTTTTAAGAAGCTCAGAAACGTACTCAAGTTCAAAATGTTAAAAACGGTTTATTTAGCCCTGGTTCAATCAATCTTGGGTTATTGTATTCCGGTATGGGGTGGGACCTGTAAGACAAAAATAATTCAAGTTGAACGCGCACAAAGGTCGTTACTCAAAGTAATGCTCAGAAAACCCTTTCGTTATCCTACAATGGGTCTATACAAGGACTGCAATGTCTTGACAGAGAGGCAAATATTCATCCTTCACACTACCCTGCTCAAACATAAAGAACTTACTTACGATGCTAAGTTGCTTTATCCTGCAAGAAGAAATAACAGAATATGCAAATCAACTCAACACAACACTGCTTTCTTCAGGAGACACTCATGTTTCCTTGCACCTTATTTATATAATAAACTTAATTCTCTTTTAAATATATTCCCAAAAACCTCGCATGAATGCAAATGCATTATTCAAAAATATCTCCTGAGTTTAAATTATAATGACACAGAATCCCTACTTATAATTCTTAAATAATTGTTCTGTTCTGTAAATAAAGATTAGTAAGCGCACTCATGCAGAACCACGTCCATATATATATAATATAAACACTTACTCCCATAAACAAATACACGCAATCTTACTCTCACTCATCACACAACACACACACGCACGTACACACACAAACAAACACACATCACAAATACTTAAGCAAACACACTCATTAAGTAATAAATTGTACCAACTCACTCGCCGCGGGAGGAAGGCCTGGAGTCCTGAAATACAGGGCTCTCCTAGTTTAGGTTCCAGTCCACTCCATTGTATAATTATTGTACTGTGTTTTGATTAGTGTGGAAAATAAATGTATTTTTACTTTTTACTTTACTTAATCTTACTTCTATACTAATATATAAAGCTGAAGAGTTTGTTTGTTTGTTTGCTTGAACGCGCTAATCTCAGGAACTACTAGTCCGATTTGAAAAATTATTTCAGTGTTAGATAGCCCATTTATTGAGGAAGGCTGTGTTGTAGGCCTCCTCCGGTATCCTCACTCAGTCGGCGAAGTAAGCGTTGTTTCACGCTGGTTTTCTGTGAGGCTGTGGTATCACTCCGGTTGAGCCGAAGCATGGCTCTTCCAAGTTAAAAATACTTGATCTGACCTTTTTATACTGAGTATAACAATCAAAACCACAGCCGCTTGAAACTGTCATCCTGGCCGAAGATTCTTTAAGGACTCTCAATCCAGACAACAAAATGAATTAGCCGCAATCAATAAGATTTCGACGTCACATCCGGCCGGTCAGCCGCTTCCGTACGTTTCCGTTTCCTGCCGACCCCCGTATCCGGTTCCGGTGGAAAGTATCGAGAATGGGGAATATTAATTCTCTTTGTGTAAGGATGTTAATGTGTGATGCATCTCGGGAATTGCTGTATCGACCAATTCTTGTGAATGTCAAAGTCAAAGTCGATATGTTGTATTTCAATTAGACCACCATAATAGAGTACTTCTGAAAAGTCAAAACTAGCACGGTTCCAATAGCCAGTCCAAAAATAAAAATGATTATGTATTAAAATATTGTTAGATTATGTATTTTTTATTATTCACATTTATTATTTAACCTTTTAAATATTTTTATAAAAAATTTAAAGACATTTAAGAATAAATAATAAAAAAATATTATGTAGTAAAATATTTAACATATAATATTAATCTTTACAATACTTACTTAGTTGCCGAGAATTATGTAGGAGGTACTTAGGTACTTAAGTTGTTTGATTCCCAGATCGAGCAGTGTTATCGGGGTTTTCTATGAAATTGTCAGTTAGTCGCAGCTCGGTATTTGGAACTCGTGCCCGGTTAATGGCAATAGGTTCGCTCCTGTTACATGGGACCCAAACATACCGACAACTTGTGGGTGTACATTAGTACGCCTCTGGCTAACCCTTCAGGTAATACACGCGTGATGGTATGTTATGTACTTATGTTAATTAATTGCGTGTGAATTTGAAGACTGTAAGGGCCACTTGCACCAACTTCTTGAATGTGTTTAAATTGCATTTAAACACAAATTTACTATGAAAATATTTAAGTAGTTGGTGCAAGTGGGCCTAAGATCTCTGAAGTAGTACCTATCTATAAATAACAAACTATAAATACAGACTAAGAATAGAGGGAAGAAAAGGAAATGCCAGAAATATCTTTTAAAAAATCCATTCAGCCTTACATCTGCTGTGAGATAACGCTATCTGTGGCGCTATTTTATCTGTGCTTAACGACTTTTGGCGCGAACACTTGGCGCCATTTTTTTGCGCAACCTCACACATCGTTGATGAAGTAAGTAATTAAGGGGAAAATTTCATGTGTTTTTGTTAAGTTACTGAGGTGTTTTTTGCGATTTAGTCAAAGTGGAGGTAGATATTGGCGCCTCTTGCCCTTCGTAAGCTTATTAGCGAAAATGACAAGCTTAGCATTGCTTGTTGGGACACGAATAAACTTCGACTTTTAAATGTATTCATTCACTTGACAGTTGAAGGGTTACCAGTTTTTGATAAGACAATGAGGTGTTGTAAGAATGAACGAAATAGGAAGAAATTAAATAATATAGGTACTACCTAAGTTCTTACCTAAATGCAAACTTTTTATTTTATATTGAATAACTTGTCTTAAAAATAATAAATACAATATAAAAAATTGTAGAATTTGTTTCATAAAAAACATAAGCCTAAATAAAGATAAAAAAAAATACATTTTTACGATCCTATTTTTATTTTTAATTTGAATTGAAATTTCGTTTCTATTAGAAGAAAATGAAAAAGGAAATCACTTTTATTTATAAATATATTAATTATTCTGATACTACACATCTTAAATACTAATTTTTAGGGTGATTTAAAGTACCTAAGTACTTAAACCATTTTTATCATTCGTTCTCTATGCTATAAAATCATTGACTAGGTACCCCAAAACTATAAGCTAAGTAGGTACTTGTAGTATGGTAACATTATTTTTCTTTGAACTGTCAAGTTACTCAATAGAATTGAAAATCGAAGTAAAATTATTACTACCTAGGTTATTCGATTATAGAAGACATAATATATCCTACTTAATGAACTTTCCTAAATAAATTAAACTTTATATCAATGGAATAAAATTCGTGTCTGCATGACAGCTGTAAGTTGCCGTTTAATACATTCTAAAACAGCGAGAATATATGTTATTTAAGTAATTAGGTTATTTAATTATTTATTTTTAGTTTTTAAGATTATTTTGAACAGTCCATATCCAGATTGCCTAAAAAAATAGGTACTATCTGCTAATTAATTTATTTTAAACTTCAACTGCGGTTGGAATTCGAACCTGCGTCGTACATTCGAACGTGCGTTTTTTTTTTGTTTTAGTTGACACCAAACAATCGATTCGAACTCGAGACCTTTGACTTGGCAGTCCAACCGTCATACCACTAGGTTTATCACTGCTTTTTAAAGTTTTATTTAACTTACTAGCTTCTGCCAGCGACTTCGTCCGCGTAGCGTGATGATATATAGCCTATAGCCTTCTTCAATAAATGGGCTATCTAACACTGAAAGAATTTTTCAAATCGGACCGGTAGGTAGGTGTTCTAAAATTATATGCACGGTAGAGGGCCTGCCAAGTTTCAAAACATTCTTTTTCTTCGAACTGTCAAGTTACTGAATAGAATTGAAAATCGAAGTAAAGTTATTACTTACTACCTTGGTTATTCGATTATAGAAGACATAATATATCCTACCTAGTGAACTCTCCTAAATAAATTAAACTTATAAATCAATGGAATAAAATTCGTGTCTGCATGACAGCTGTAGGTAAGTTGCCGTTTAATACACCGAGTAAAATAGATATCGGTGCTACCACAGATAATAGAATACTAATATGCTACCAACCTATTTTTTTATAACAAAAAATGTAGGTAATTGAATTGAAGTGAATTTCTGAAGTTGGAACGTGTCACTTATTACGTAAATGAATTTATAATAGATATCAATATCAATATTTTCATAATTAACTATATTTTATTCAATTTGCCTGACTTTCTGAGAATTGAACAAAATGTATTTTTTAGTATAAAAATAAAAATACTAACGTAAAAAGTTTTAGGTTATAACATAACATGACAACAAAAGAATTATTATTTAGCTTCTCCAAAAAAACGTCAACAATAATTACTGTTGCGCATAGCATTCGCGATCAGCTGATCAGCTGAAATTTGAAATACGCAATAGAGGAATGCCATAAAAACCACACTATAACGCTTCCTCCAAAAAAGGATAAGTATAATGATGCACGATTCTAACTTAAAATTCACAGAACAGCTAAAACGAAGCACAAATAATACCTTTTACACACGGGTCGGATCAAATAAAAATCGGATCGCGATTAATCAAAAACAAAACACGAAACACGAAAGATTAACATGGCAAGATTATAAAAAACAGTAAAAAAAATACCAAGTCCACGGATCAAAATCATAAATCATGCTCATTATATCCAAACCGGATTATTTTTTACCGAATAAAATGTTCAAAAAAGCATCAAAAGGCTGTAGGGTGCGCCATTTTGTAAGGGCCCCGTCGATTTGGGCGGGAAAATGGGAAGCTATCAACCAATCGGCGCTATCATTTAGAATGGGCGTTCTAAAACTTAACCAATGGGAAAAGAGGACGGTCTGATCATGCGCTTTCGAGTCGATCCATAGAATTATAGATATAATACGGCAGTGTGGGCTTGGCCGGCGCGGTGAAAGGACGTGCGTGACAAGCGAACAATTTTTATTTTTTTAGAAATAAATCATGTCGAAGTGCCTGACAGTAATTAGTGGAATTTTTAAGTAGGCTTATCAACATTTTTGGTGTATTCCGTTTGTGAAAGAACTGTAGTGTAATTTTTTTTTTGTGTAATATAGACCTTAAATAAATACCTTTAAGTCAATAAAGTGATGTCATTGCAATAAATAAATAACTGGATCCAGTTTCCGTAAACTATCAACCCAATGAAAGAGAGAAAAAAGTAATAAATATATAGTCCTGGGTGTAACGCGGTTTTCGTAAAGGATTTTTTGTAAAAAGTATTAAAAGTGATCACCGGTGAAGATATATCTGCATCAGTGATGGTGATGGCCAGTGGGGGCGGTGGTGGGCTGGTCCAGTCCCCACCTGACATGATGCATCACCACAACATCATGGACACATCATCACACGTCGAAATGATGCCCAGTGAGTACTTTAATTAATTTTATTGATTCTTGACTAATAGAAAAAACAGACCGTAGAAAATTAAGGAAATACCTTCTTATATTTTAAGGCAGCTTAAATTTAGGGCCTATTTTCAACGGTAAGAAGAGAGAAGGTGCCGCCTAAGGCGACTCTCTGTCCGAACTTGGCCATATTTTTACAAAATTAGTTTTTTTTAATTTTGTTCAAAGTGTTCAAAGTAAGTTTTGCCTTTGGTGAATTTAAATGATTTTACTAATTATGCATTATACCATCACATCACCATTATTATAAGGATTTTGATGGTAAATTTAATTAGACCTCAATGCTACGGAAGCCTCACCAGCTCTTCCTTTCTCTAGTACTACTTGGTGATTGTTTTATTATTAGATACTAGCTTCTGCCCGCTTCGCCCCCGTGGAATAAAAAGTATCGGGAACGGGATAAAAAGTATCCTATGTCCGTCTCCTGGTTCTAAGCTACCTCTCCACCAATTTTCAGCCAAATCGGTTCAGCCGTTCTTGAGTTATAAATGAAGTAACTAACACGACTTTCTTTTATATATATAGATTAGTTCGTATTTATTCAATTCTTCTAAAGTAAACAGTATTGACGTTAATGATTTATGCGCCGGAAACTGCAGTATATTTTGGACATTTAAACTGTGACCACAACATTCTTACTAATAAATAATTAAATTAAGCGAACAATAGCGACAAATGTTATATGTATTACTAGCCTTTGCCCTCGGCTTCGCTCACCTGAAGCTATAGTAGGATTAGAAATGGATTCCAAAAAGAATTTAATAAAAACAACAGTGATGATCTCTTCTTTGTATGGGTCTGTATACATCAGAGAGGTCAAGCTGTATCTCAGGATCCGTTTAATTAATTGATTGTGTTCACCAGTTTTTAAGTTGGAGCATATACTTTGACAAAGTGATAACAAAATTAAAATCTATTCAGTAGTTTTTGCGTCAACCCGTAACAAACAGATAATAATTTTAAAAATCTCATTTTTGGGTTTGGAATTGTTTATATAACCTGACCCACTTGTTTTTTTTAAACATCTTCAATGTACAGACGCAGCTTTTTTACAATTTTATAATAGTAGTATTTTATAAAAAGATCAGAACTCATTACTAGCAAACTCCTCGACCTCTAGTTTAAGATTCTCAGCACATAGTTAGATCGGTAAGTGCTAATCTAATAAATAGTCGCCATACGCGGTATCACTCGACCGTGGTTACATACCGGTTGGATTCTGATCAGGCTATAAGAGAAAGGTGACAATTATTTACAATTATCAACCATGCCTGTCTACTCGTTGTCACCGGTTAGGCTTCTATGGTTTTGTTTTGTCGGAAAGAAAGTGTTTTGTTACTTTTAAAACCATTTTTAGGGTTCCGTACCTCAAAAGGAAGAAACTGAACCCTTATAAGGTCACTTTGTTGTCTGTCTGTCTTTCAACTACTTCATTTCACAGTTGAGTAAAATGTAAGAAGTATTTACCATGCTCATAATTATAATTGAGCATTGTACCTAAGTATCTATTAATTTACCTTTATTTTTTTGCACAACTATTTTAACATAAATAATTTTAAAAATTAAAATCTTTGTCTGTTGCACAACTGCCTCATTAGTCAAGTAGTCCTGAGCGCGACTGCTACGCTAGAGGTCCTAGGTTCGATTCCCAGTATGAGCAAAGTGTTATTGGGTTTTTCTATGCAATTCCCAGTAGCAGCGCGGATTTAGGAATTTGTGCCCGGTTAATGGCAATAGGCTCGCCCCCTATTAAGTTCATTGGACCTAACTACCGGCGAACTGTGGGTGTACATTAATACGCCTCTGCCTAACCCTTCGGGGAATACAGGCGTGATGGTATGTTATGTCTGTTACATTTTTACGCCGAAACCACAAAATCAATTTTGAAGAATTTTGGTATAAAGATAGGTTTGGGGTAAAGTCTGCCTTCTATAACACTGATGTAGGTACACCTGGGTGCCGAGTCTACTATTCAGTTGTATCAGAATTGTGAATCAGTGACTTCATAATGGTTGATTTTTGACAGTTTTCTCTACGAAATCTGTCATTTCTTATGTCATTTAGTGCCATTGGACGGTCATTCTGAGTCAATTGAAATAGCAGACTAGGGCCCCTGTGTAGGTACCTTAACCCTTCGGGTATAAACGCGATGGCCTATCCAATGTGTGATTTTATTTGAGTGGTTTCGATAGGCTCATGTCAACAAAAGTAACATTTTCTAAATTCTATGTTAATGACTGTCACTAAAACCTGTATTTATTTTTTAATTACCTATTATCTTATCTTATCTTGTGTGGGGCCGAGGCAGCAAGGCCTCAGAGCACTTCGACCCATTGGGATCTTTTGTGCTTCCCCTAGATACCTAATCCTCATCCTCCCCCAGTTCTTCAAACAGCTCTTCCATAAGCTTTATAATGAGGCCTGGGGGTATGAGTCTATAGTCCTCTGGTCCTGGATAACCCTGCCCCAAGAGGCACATTCGCTTTCTAGCCAGTGCATCGCATGTACACAGAAGGTGTTCCATGCTCTAATTACCTATTAGTTAGTCTCAAGTCAATTTATAGAACATTCTCTGAATTTATATGATTTCGTCGTTAAACATTTTATTCAAATCTTAAGCTAATACTACAATATCTATTCGGTTTTTTTCCACTGTACAATTTTTTTTTCAACCTCAAAATCTAGGTCTTAACGTTCTAATAAGTCAATATTTATAAAATATCGACATCGAGGTGTTATTTGCACGAATCGTGCAGCATGATCAGTGTTGCATTTGCTTTCAAGGTTGAAAAGATGTCGATTGTAACCAGTTACACAAGCTTTTAGTTGTATTAATAAATAATTGAGGCCTATATACGGCAGACGTCATCAAATAAAAAAATATAAAGATGAAATGTAAATAATCGTAGTAAGTCTGTGGCGGTCTATAGTTTCTGCCTACTCCTGAAGCAGAAAGGATTAAGGGCCACTTGCACCAACTTCTTGAATGTGTTTAAGTTGTATTTAAACACAAAGTTACAATGAAAAATTGTGTTTAAATACAATTTAAACATAATTAAGAAGTTGGTGCAAGTGGCTCTAAGTGTATGTATGTATTTCTGGGGCAAATTACCTATACGCGGTGGATGTTTGTTACTCAATCACGCCAGAACAGCTAAACTGATCTGGGTAAAATTTGGCACAGAGATAGATTATGGTCGGAATAGCTGCTCGTTTATATCCAGGTCGAACTCAATTCTGAAGTCAGCGTAGAGGAAGTCGCTGGCAGAAGCTAGTAATGTAAATATACCGTAACAAAGTCCGTGGTGTTTTATTTTTCAATAAATTGGAATTTTGCTTGAAATTTCATCTTCATTTTCTCGTGTGTAAATTTAATTAATTATTATCTATAATATTGGTAACGCCATTAATAAATGATAAAAACATTTGACCATAGTAAATCTTTTGTTTAAAATACTTATATTTAAAACAGTGATGAAATACCAAATTATTATGTCAATTAAATCTCCTCCATTTTCAAGATTATCACTACTTATACTAGTGTAAAAATATTAATATACTTACTAGTATAAAAAAGACATACAACAAACATAACTATTCTAATTTTTATTTTATTCACACAAAAACTCAAATCATCCTGCACTAAAAACTAAATCAACATAAATTACTTACAAAAACTAAAACAACAAAAAACTAAGAATAACTTCGCATGCCGAAAATTTTAGTGCATTCGGTTAATCAAATAATAGGGATTCCATCCAATCCAGCGACAAAGGGGGAAGATTTATAAATCGTGGGGCCTTTAGGACCGGGGCATTATTTTTGCCCGGGCAAGCGTAACTGCCCATTAGAGGGTTATTCACGAAATTTATGCGAGAGGAAGAAATATTGAATAAGTATTAGCTTGGCATGCAACTTCGCTTGGATTTTAGTTTGATGATTTTATTTTTATAAAGCTTTATTTGCCAAGTGAAGAGTTCGAATTTAAGGTACTACGCACTTCCAACTTTCTGAAGTCATAGTTTAAGGATTTTGATGAGGTTTCCAATATCATGAATTCTAATGAATATACCATCATGCATGTAATCTGCAAAGGGTTAGGCAGATGAGTACTAACCTATGTACAGCCACAGTTCGCTTGTATGTTTAGATCCCAGTAATAGGGGGCAAGCCTAATGTCATTTACCGGGCACAAATTCCAAACTCCAAGCTGCTACTGGGAATTTCATAGAAAAACCCAATAACACTTTGCTCGAACTGGAAATCGAACACAGGACCTCTAGCGTAGCAGTCGTGGTTGGGCCCACTAGACTAATAGCCGGATTTTAATGATGGGAAAAATCGCAGGGAAAAGACGTGTTGGTCGGAGGAAGAAGTCATGGCTACGTAACATCAGGGAGTGGACGGGGATAGCGAGTGCTGCCGAACTGTTTCGCCTCGCTAGAGATAGGAATCGATATGCTAAATTGACTGCCAACCTTCGCTAGTCGGAGAGGCACTATGAGAGAGAGAGAATGACTAAAACCTGATTATCACACTGATATCTACTTTTTTTTGTTTAAGCTAAGCTAAAATGCTTGTGTTACGAGTGGGTTTACGTCGGTAGTGCAATGGGTGGGTTTCGAACCAACAACCACATGATTGCAAGTCCTAGCCAGTAGGCTACCGCCGCTTATAAAGGCTTATAACCTTGCTAATTTTATTTTATAAGTACCTAAATGGGTTTTATTTCCAAAATAATGTTCTAAAATAATGCTATACCTACAATTTTTCGACTGTATACTAACAGACAAATAGATTTTTTTCATAATGAAATTATTAAACGCACCTGCCAACATTCAAGGTTGAAGCAGAACTAATTAGAATAGGAATTAGAAGTAAATGAGGAAGCGGCGTTTTTCTTCTGCAGGTTAGTTAACCGCGGCCTGCGACGCATGAGCGATTAAAACAAGTAAATGAATGCTCACGTATATGGCTATACACCGTACATCAAATATTACTAGCGATCTTTGATTTCTTTATGCGATAGGAACAACATTACTGAAATCACGGCATCGGCTACATCAACATATGAGCGAAATTGAAGCTAATTTATTAGAAAATTTCTCACTTGCACTGCTAGTTCAATAGTGCTGCTAAATATGCGTGTGGCTACATTATGCGTATAGTAGTTTTTCTCTTTTTATAGTGTAGCATGCGTACTGTAGCCATGTCATCGCCGAATATACGCCGGAATTTCGCTGGTAATGTAGCCATACCATGTTTTTCTCGTTACGCTCTTCCAGTCGCATCGCAAATCGCTGCCTACTGTAGCCTCAGCCTTAGTAGGTAATAAATTTAATGAATTCTAGTAATTTATTAACGTAGGTATTACAAAATGTGAAGTGATTGTGAATGATGAAAAAGTTATTGTGAACTATGCTTACTTAGTAACCTATAGTTCACAATAAGGTAGTATTAGGTAACTGCCTCATTAGCCAAGTGGTCCTGCGCGAGACTGCTACGCTAGAGGTCCTACTGGGTTCGATTCCCAGGTCGAGCAGTGTTATTGGGTTTTTCTATGAAATTCCTAGTAGCAGCTCGGAGTTAGGAATTTGTGCCCGGTTAATGGCAATAGGCTCGCCCCCTATTACATGGGACCTAAACATACCGGCGAACTGTGGGTGTACATAAGTACACCTCTGCCTAACCCTTCGGGGAATACAGGCGTGATGGTATGTTATGAACTATAGGTATAATCACAATTTGTTAGTATTTCAATTTAAAAGCATTTTTGTAATCGCAAAACAAAATGGACTGAACATTATTCCGCTTTTAATGTAATTATGATGATTACTTTCTTTTTATTTGATGTTATTGTTAATTTTTAGGGTTCCGTAACCAAAGGGTAAAAAACAGGACCCTTTTACCAAGACTTCGTTGTCTGTCCGTCCGTCTGTCTGTAACCACGCTGTATCTCAAGAACCGCGATAGCTAGACAGTTGAAATTTTCACAAATTATGTATTTCTGTTGCCGCTATAACAATAAATACTAAAAAACCAGCCAAGTGCGAGTCGGGCTCGATAATGGTACGGAACCCATCGTGCGCAAGACCGCGATTCCGACTCGCACTGGGCCGGTTTTTCGTTTCTATGTTACTCTAGCGAATAATTTATTTAAATTTGTTTTAAATAATTGCTACCTGACTTGTGTAAAGCATTTCTACTATTCGAAGGATAAGCTGGTTGTTATAAATGTCATAGCTATTCGTAATAACAATCGATCGTGCTATCCGAGGCACGGAAGGATCACGAAAGGGTAATTTACATAGGTACTCTACTCTCCTAAATATCAATACAACGCGATAAAATCCGTATTTTCTTTTTCAATGTCTAATAATCGCGTAAGTAAGTATCAGAAATCAATATCGATCTCCTTCGTTAATTTGTTCAGTTGTGTCCTATTTTGCTTTGACCTCCTTTTCATACATTATTTTTTTAAACCTATACCTAATAACTGTTTAAAAAACTATTTTAACAAAACAAACAAATTTGATTCCATACCTATGTAGGTACAATTAAAAAAAATATTTATACTTAGCTGCTCGGCCCGGCTTCGCCCGTTTTCCCGTAGGAATGAAGCATTTTCCCGCGGTAAAAAGTAGCCTGTGTTCATCAGGGATAATGGTAAAATATTTTTTCAAATCGGTCCAGTAGTTTCGGAGCCTAATCAATACAAACAAACAATGAAATATTTTCTCTTTATAATACTGTGTAAATAAACATATTTTGAGTATACTATTTTAACGTTAAATTTATTTAAAATCATTATTTATTAATTCATAGCTTGGAAAAAACTTACTGCTTATACTAAAAAGGTGGCTAAAAACAAAAACTTTGTCAACAGAGAGCCAAGTCTTTACTTGAGTATATCTAAAGATTATAAAAGTAAGAGAGAAAATTGTAAGGCTATAAAATGATTAAATAGTGAAGGCGAAAGATAGAAATAATGTTTTATCTATATTAGATGTAGGTAAGTATGGATACCGGTTAAAAAAGATTTTTGGGAAATTCGCACGGGTTTTGAAAGTAAAATTTAAACGCACTCTCTTAGCAGAAAATATTGCGTCTTCAAGCAAAAATTTTGCATAAGCACAACTTCAGATTTGCACAGATGATTAACAGTGTACTTCGAAGTCAGAAACTATAAAACCTTCACTGTACGCTAATTAGTTAACAAATTAAAGAAAGTGGCTGCCACTTCGAAACGGCCTTTTAACAAGACTGTTTCTTCTTACTGATTTCCGACACTTATGCGAATATTAGACATTGAAATGGTCTTGCAAGACCAAAGGATACGGTGAGCTCGTTCTGCGTGAATCGGATCGCCAATCCTATCCTACTAATATTATAATGCGGTCACCTGTCCTGACGCGAGTTTAACATTTTGTACCCATCCCAAAAAGTGCACAACGTCGCTAAAGAAGTTTTCACTTTTAAAAAATGATCAAAATCGGTTCACCTGTTCAGGCGATATGATGCAATAGACAGATAAATACACACATGCACGTATACCAATTTAACCCTCTTTTTCGTCGTGGGTTAATAAAACAATCCTTATGACCATCATAATCATAATCAGCAATAGCCTATAAGAGTCCGCTGCTGGACATAGGTCTCCCCCAATGTTCGCCATTACACACTGTCCTGCGAAAAAATCCCGGACCATGAAAGGCTGGCCTGTCCACTTGACCCTGGCTACGTATAAGGTACCTACTCAGTAAATCTTCATAAAAATAAAAAATATTTTATAGAAATAAAAATGCCATTTCTGAGATTAGGAACAAACAAACAGACAAAAATTTTTGAACATTTTGTGTTGGTATATGTACCGTTTAAACATCCAAATGCAAGTATTTAAAAGCGGTTATTTTAATATGACAAACAGACACTCCAATTTTATTTATTTCTATATACATATGTATATAGATATTGGTCGGATATACACGGACATACTTAAATAGGCTAAAACTAAAAACTATAAAAGCCCCCGTTATACAGAAAAAGTTCTAGTTTAGGGCAATGTTTTAAAAAGACAGTGACTTGATTATTTTGTCCAGCTAGCTGTTTCCCGCGGCTTCACTCGTGACTTATAATGACGTTAATTATGTTTAACGCGATTAAGAATATAGCCTGTAAGTACGAAATATTGTACCTTTCCTTATGTGTATTTAAAAAAAATCGTTTGATTAGATAGTTTTTGTTTTGTTTTATGGGATAGGGGGGCAAACGAGCAGATTGATCACCTGATGGTAAGCGATAACCGCCCACGGACACCCGCACCATGGACACCACAGGAGCCACGAGTGCGTTGCCCGCCTTTTAAAAGGGTTTGGGCCTCCGGTAACCTCACTCACTCAGAGAAACACAACGCATGCGCTACTTCACGCCGGTTTCTGTGAGGCCGTGGTATCACTCCGGTCGAGCGGCCCATTCGTGCCGAAGCATGGCTCTCCCACGTTTAAATCCATTACAATTTTACAAATTTACAATCAAATATTTCTTCTTAGTGTAGATCTAGTGGAATTAACTTTATAGTTAACTATGTTTTAATTAGTAATAAGATAATTAGTTTAATTATGTATTAAATAAATGTTAAGCAGGTATATTAAAATAACTATTTAAAGAGTTAAATCATAATATAACGCGCAATGTCGGTACTTAATACGGACTTAATAGCTACATCTATTCCTACTAATATATATAGCTGAAGAGTTTGTTTGTTTGTTTGCTACGCGCTAATCTCAGGAACTACTGGACCGATTTGAAAAATTCTTTCAGTGTTAGATAGCCCATTTATTGAGGAACGCTATAGGCTATATATCATCGCAGTACGCGGACGAAGTCGCGGGCAGAAGCTAGTAATGCTATAATCTTAACACAACGGAGTGATTGCCATAATATACTAAAAATTAAGTAGTTTATAATTGAGTTATATAATTAACTAGCTTTTGCTATACAAGGAGTAAAAATGGAAAAACCAACATTGATGATCTCTGCTTTGTATCGATCTGTATACATCAAAGAGGTCAAGCTGTATCTGAGGATCCGTTCAATTAAGTTTACCAGTTTTTAATTCGGACAATTTGCTGTTTAACAGTAATAAGAAAAGTAAATATATTCAGTAGTTTTTGCGCCAGCCTGTATCAAACAGACAATAATTTAAAAAAACACATTTTTGGGATCGGAGTCGTTTATATACCCTGTTTTTTTTTAATATCTTCAATGTACAGACACAGCCTCATTAGCCAAGTGGTCCTGAGCGTGACTGCTACGCTAGAGGTCCTGGGTTCGATTCCCAGGTCGAGCAAAGTGTTATTGGGTTTTTCTATGAAATTCCCAGTAACAGCTCGGAGTTAGGAATTTGTGCCCGGTTAATGGCAATAGGCTCGCCTCCTATTACATGGGACCGAAACATACCGGCGAACTGTGAGTGTACATTAGTACGCCTCTGCCTAACCCTTCGGGGAATACAAGCGTGATGCTATGTTACAGACACAACTTTTTTACAATTTTATAATAGTAGAGAGAGAGATAGCACTTAAATAGATACATACACAATAACAATAAAATTCCAACACATTGAACGGCTGAATCAAAGGCTTGGTACAGAAAGCGGTACTCCTTGACACGGCACGGATTCTGAGGAGGTTCCTCTCTTTTTGTCAAATATTTGAGTTTGTCTTTGACTTTGGGGTCTTAGGTGCCGCTAGCTTGGATCTAGCTGATTCATGGTGCCGGTAGACAATATTTGTACCACCTGTAACAGAATAAGCTGTTACTATACTCACACTGGATCAATTACAGTGGTTTTTAATTTTTTTGTATGAGATAGGGGGGCAAACGAGCAGACGGATCACCACCTGATGGTAAGCGATAACAACTGGTTGCACTCCAGGAGTGCCGAAAGAAGTGAAAACTTGAACATTAACGTTGTGCATTTTTGATATTTTGGAATGGTTAGGGAATAATTTCGCACGAATTGCTTCAATTATCAGTATAAAACTACTATCATTTATGTGGTAAAATACAATATTCATTTATTGCGCTATCGTACACAAACATGACAATTTATATGACATTAAAAATGTAACACTTCAGAACTATTACAACCGTCTTACGAATATTCAATCAGGTCACGTGTCCTGGCGCGAGATTAACATTTTCTACCCATCCCAAAAAGTGCACAACCCCGTTATAGAAGTTTTCACTTCAAAAATATGCTTATGTGTCATAAACCTTCACGCCTGAGAAGTTTTCTAGACGGCGGCAGCGTGTGAAGTCTGCTAACTCGTATTAAGCTAGGCTTTATCGGTCTGTAGCCTTTCAGCCTGAGAGGAAACGCATGTCTAGGCAGTGAGACAGTTTTAATGGTTTGACTAGAATTATATATGACTAGCTTTTGCCTGCGGCTTCGCTCAAAAGAAGCTATGTTAACATAAAAAAAATTCAAAAGTAAATAATTAATTTAATCAAAAACCAACAGTGATGATCTCTTCCTTGTACGGGTGTGTATACATTAGAGAGGTCAAGCTGTATCTCAGGATCCGTTCAATTAATTGAGATAAGAAGTTCACCAGTTTTTAAGTTGGAGCATATACTTTCTAACAGTGATAAAATTAAAATCTATTCCGTAGTTTTTACTCCAACAGACAAGAGACAGAATTTTAAAAATTATTATTTTTATATCTTCAACGCACAGACACAGCTTTTCCACGATTTTATGATAGTAGACAGTAGAGAATAGAGATTTTAAACATTTTTGCAAATTCCTAAAGTTATCTTTACCTAATTAGTCGGCGTTTCTTATTTTCTATTTAAATAAAGGATTCATAATAAATATTCACACAACAATTAAAGAATTTCTAAAATTCTAAATTTTTAGATAACTATGCGGATATCGCTGGTGAAACCCATCAGCTGTTTTTAATCTTTATTTTATTTAAAGGCCTAGAATTAATACATTTAATTACCTATACCAGTCCAATGTAGCCCAGAATAAACTGGAAAAGGTTAATAGTTGGGATTGGGACTAATGATTTAGCTTAAATACTAAAAAATGCGCCTATATCCATTTATTTACATTTAAATTATCCATAAGGTTTCTCTTTCTCTTTAATTCCTAATATATTCCACGAATAATTAACGAATCCCTCTATATCATCAATTCTCTAGGTTTAGAAATTATTGAATGATTTATTTTTGTTTTTAATTCAATAACACTGCTCAAGCTGGGAGTTGAACACAACCCATCGAACCACTAGGACCATTAATCAGGACCACTAATGAGATAGTTTTACCTAGGCTACACCAGGATGAGACAATATTTTACCGTGAGAATTATTGGTCAATAAACCACATCTGGTTGGACTTGACACCATCCTTCACATAAATGATGAATGGGAAAAGGCTGCTCAATGATGATTATTTAACTCTATTTATTCCATAACTGCGTCGGTCTTTCCACGTCAAAAGTGTCGCACAAAACGTCAGAGAAAGCTACCGAAATAGTCGCCAACAAAAAGGTTTCACTTAAAAAGTATTTATCGTTTCGAACTTCCCGATTCGGTGGCACAAAAATACCGTCAAATGGTACTTTTTTATGGTACCTAAAAGGTATCGCCTACGATAGACCACCATGGTACGTTTTATGGGGGTGCGATGTCGGTAGCCTCGCACCTTCGGGCTGTTAAGACGGGAACCTGTTTTCCAATGGTGTCGACTTTAGGAAAAAATATTACGTTTGAACGTGAGTTTTGTGTCGTTTACTGTTTAATAGTATAAACTAAAATTAAGCTACTTTTTTTTTAATAATTTGACACGAATTCGGTTTAAGAAAAGCTAAAAATGTATCAGCAATTAAACCTTTTTGGTGATTGAGTTTACTGAAATTGAATTCGTCCGCATTGAGATAAAGTTAATAGGTAAGTACTAAGATGAAGAATGGAATACCAATAAAAAAGACTCACTTCTTTTGAATAATTATTAACTTCATTATTATACGTATAGGTACTATGAACGTAGAAGAAGATTATTATGTAAATCTAAATTATGGAAGAGTGGAGTGTCCTAATATAGGCTATCCATTTGCTTAAAAGGACGCTTCGATCACTAACTATGTAGTACAAGAAGTCAGAAGAATAATAAGATATTTGTATTTATATTTGTAAAATTTGTATTTTGTTACAAATATGTAGTTACTTTTAACATCTATATGGATTCCTTTAAATTATTTAGCTATCGAAATTCAATTATGATCCGCGTAGAATATTAGCCCAATTATTTATTTTGATCAAAATAAATAATATATTTCTCCCGTTTATTACATTATCTGTTACAATTACTATCTTACCTATGATTATTACACACAATAAACCAATGATTACCCGAATAAATGTTTTTATTGGTCAAAAAAACCATTTTAAATATTACAAGCCGGACGTGTCGGAACAATGGACAGTCGCGCGCACGTGTCGGCTTCTATGATCACCGCATTACATATTATTAACAATCACTTTTATAAGCGACGGTACTGTGTTAATTTACGGGATTATTTTTAGAGGTGAGCCGACTGACACTTGCGGTGTATATCTTAGGACCCATAACTTTTTTGTTAGGAATGCCACAAGGAACGGATTTTGGGCCAAAACTAATTTTATGCTTACTTAGTTATATTCTTCTCGGTTACTCTGTTAAGTAACCTTAGGCCTTAGGCTAAGTTTCACTTACCACGGTCATTACATGGATGGGTTATCCCAAAAATTACCAATCCCCGCGATGGATTTACATACAACTGCTTCATAACTCTTGCTGTATTGAGGCAAAAGATTTCACCGAAATTGGTTCATCTGTTTTATCGTGTAAAACACGACAAACAAACAGACAATTGCTTTCATATTTATAATATTAGTTTCGATTATTTCATTTGCACATAGCTGCTTATTAACAAACGGACAAACAAACATCCTACACATGTTAAGTGTATTAGTGAAGATAACAGTTTATTTGCATTTGTTAAACTAAACTACTGAATGTATTTGTTTTAGATAACGAACCGCATTTACTAACATATGTTGTGTTATTAACTATCTTCACGGTATGGTAATTGGGAGGTGATAAGAACACAGTGTGATGGGCCATCTTATCAGCTGTTTTTATTGGATAGTGGGACAAACGAGCAGACGGATCACCTGATGGTAAGCGATCACCGCCGCCCATGGACACCAACAACACCAGAGGAGTCATTAGTGCGATGCCCACCTTTTAAAAGAGTTTGGGCCTCCGGTAACCTCACTCACTCGGAGAAACACAACGCCGGCGTTGTTTCACGCCGGTTTTCTGTGATGCATTCGAGCCGGCCAAAAAAAAAACGATAAAATTTGACAAGGAGATAGCTTGCGTCCTGAGGAAGGCCATAGGCTATATTTTAGCTAAAAAGACCTTTCATATGCGAGTGAAGTCGTGGCCAACAGCTAGGTATGACTATAAAATCAAATCTGTCACTTTGCTTACAAATTACAGCTTTTACAAATATAAATAACCAAGATATCAATTTTAAAACGAGTGGTTTTAACAGAAACTTTACATTGAATAACAATATCCTTGTCTTAGTCATTTACATGTCGATAGAAAGAGATAAAACACATTTTAGTAAACATACATTTATGAGTTACTGTGGGAGCGTTTAGAAGTCTAAACTTTTAATCTTAGTTTAGTTTTTGTCGTGAGAAAGCCATTCTTCACAGAAAACCGGCATGAAACAACACTTACTAAAATGTGTTTCACCGAGTGAGTGAGGATACCGGAGGCCCAATCCCTTTTAAACGACGGGCAACGCACTTGCGACTCCTTTGGTGTTGCGTGTGTCCATGGGCGGCGGTAATCGCTTACCATCAGGAGATACGTCCACTCGTTTGATCCACTATCCTTAAAAAAAACAACGGGTTGCACTCCGGGAGTGCCGGCAGAAGTGAAAACTTGAATATTAACGAAGATTTCATTTCAATAAATGATAATGTTCAGTTGTACTGTCTAAGAAAACATTTGTTTTGACTTTTGTCTTACGGTCTTATCTGTCGCGATATGATCTGTCGCGAGTTTAACATTTTTTCCCCATCACAAAAACTTTGTTGCAGAAATATCTTTTTGTTTTCCTCCATCTAAATAAACCTTGCCTGCATTCATATCTTTTAGATAAGATGCCTAGAATCTAGAATTAATCTAACCCCATACATATGTAAACGTCAGTTCTGCCTATGTAATGTTAATTTATCCAATTTACTTACCCATCAATGGCTAAGTAAGATAGTGATTGCTTACAGTACTTTAGCAATGTGTTAAATTTACATTTTTATGCATCATAAATATATGTGTGTTTACACAGCAAGAAATGCTCGACTGATTTGCATGCGGTCGTGGTAATTTAGATAGTCAGACAGATGTAACGCTCCTAATCCTTGAATGGTTAGTTAAAGGACCTGTTGGCGGATGAAGCCGAAGATTGGATACAGTGGCGACTGCTTAGAGAGACCTAAGTTCAGCAGTAGACGATTATAGGCTGAAGATATAGAATATAGGGACTAGTGTTACTCATCAGCAGAAAGTATATGCTCCAACTTAAAAACTGGTGAACTTCTTATCTCAATTAATTAAACGGATCTTGAGATACAGCTTGACCTCTCTGAAGTATAGAGACCCATACAAAGCATAGATCATCACTGTTGGTTTTTGATTAAATTATTTTTGGGATCCATTTCCAATCTTAATATATCTTCACGTGAGCGAAGCCGCGCGCAAGAGCTAGAAGATTATATAACATACCATCACGCCTGTATTCCCCGAAGGGTTAGGCAGAGGCGTACTAATGTACACCCACAGTTCGCCGGTATGTTTAGGTCCCATGTAATAGGGGGCGAGCCTATTGCCATTAACCGGGAACAAATTCCTAACTCCGAGCTGCTACTGGGAATTTCATAGAAAAACCCAATAACACTTTGCTCGACCTGGGAATCGAACCCAGGACCTCTAGCGTTGCAGTCGCGGTCAGGACCACTTGGCTATTGAGGCAGTTAAGATTATATAATAATTATGCTGATGGATTGTGTAAAAAATAACAATGAGAGGGAGGCAATGATAAGGGAGCATGCGTTGAACATGTTAGATATTGGTTTGATTCAGTCGATTCTATCACACCCTAAGTCTGATATAGCAAAAAAACTTTGTAGTTTGGCCGTAGTCGAGAATTCATAATTTTCCTTTTGTAATTATTTTTTTAGTAAAAAATACAATGGGGTTGACGTATCCTTGTGGATAAAAACCCCGAAAAAAAAATAAAGATTAAAAAAAATATATATATAATAATTATTCTATTAAAGTCAATTCCCATTTAACCAACCCTGTAAAGCCGGTATCAGAAAATTTTAATCACCGTGCCTCTTCCGGTGATTTTGATCAAAAGATACCGCTTAGCGCCTCCAAATGACCACATTCAAATGACCACAGATCGGAAGTCCAAAAATGTTGAGATAATGATCAAAATGTACCCGATCGCCGCCGAACAGTTAATGTATTAGCTTCAAGTGGTCTTAAATTAACTTCCTTTTTTTTGTGACATCCTGATTTTACTCGTTTCGAGTTTTGGGCGAGTAGAGTACGGATTTTAGAAAGTTTTAATCATTGAAAGTATAAGCTGGTATACCCCGAAGGGTTAAGTCGAGGCGTACTAATGTGCACACACAGTTCGCCGGTATGTTTAGGTCCCATGTAATAGGGGGCGAGCCTATTGCCATTAACCGGGCACAAATTCTTAACTCCGAGCTGGGAATTTCATAGAAAAACCCAGTAACACTTTGCTCGACCTGGGAATCGAACCCAGGACCACTAGCGTAGCAGTCACGCTAAGTACCACGTGGCTAATGAGGCAGTTTATTTCAATTAGACCATTTAAATAGGTACTTAAAGTAAAAATTAAGTAGTTGCAAGGTGTTTTTTTATGGGATAAGGGGCAATCGAGCACACGGATCACCTGTTGGTAAGCGATTACCGCCGCCCATGGACATCCGCCACACCAGAGGAGTTACAAGTGCGTTGCCCTCCTTTTAAAAGGGTTTGGGCCTCCGGTATCCTCGCTCACGCGGCGAAACACAATGTTCCAAAAAGTGAGTCTCATGGAGAAGAAGTCAAAACTCTAGACACTGCGTCTTCTGGTTACCTGTACCTAACCAGATAAAAAGATAATTAATAGTTATGGTAGCATCCTACGACATAGAACTAACCGTAAGGTAAGTCGTGTCGGTTGAGAGACAAAGTAACTTGCCTTTCAATAGATGTTAAGGACGTCACCTTTAAGATTTACGTCTTTCAGAATGTGAATTCAAATTTCGACATGACAGGTGGCTTAGTGGTCATAGCGTCTGGTGTTACATCTAACCAGAAGACGCAGGTTCAATTCCTGCGTGCGAGTCGAATCTTTTCTTCACTAAAATAACTTAATCTTAGCATGTTTGCAAAAAATACACAAAATGAAAACTATTTTCAACTAAACTCTTTTAAGTTCAAGTGTTCTTTGATTAGACTGAAAAAAATGCCAATATAGCGCTGCGTTGTGTTTAGAATAGATTAATACACTAAATGTTGGTCCAGGTCATAAACTGTCTGTAGATATGCATTTTTTTTATCAAAATCCATTCAGCTGTTTTTGCGTGATTGACAAACATTCAGAATCAGAATCATTTATTTGTCAAACATACGTAATACATATTGATCTTAATAAGTAATAAATAATTTGTGCGCTATGTTTGACAAATTCACACGTAAACATTTTCACATTTTGTAGATTTATTTTATTTTAACTGCCTCATTAGCTAAGTGGTCCTGAGCGCGACTGCTACGCTAGAGGTCCTGGGTTCGATTCCCAGGTCGAGCAAAGTGTTATTGGGTTTTTCGATGAAATTCCCAGTAGCAGCTCGGAGTTAGGAATTTGTGCCCGGTTAATGGCAATAGGCTCGCCCCCTATTACATGGGACCTAAACATACCGGCGAACTGTGGGTGTACATTAGTACGCCTCTGCCTAACCCTTCGGGGAATACAGGCGTGATGGTATGTTTATTTTATTTTATTAGAATAGTTTAAGAGTCGGTACTTTAAACTGGTATAGGATATCGGAAGTCATAGGATCATAAGTGGTGGTTCAATTATACCGCGTGAACTGTCAAACGCTTATGAGAGAGTTTCAGAGAGGGCGGCGCGTTTCATCTCACTCAATGCCTATCCGTAAGTTCAAGTGTTGTGTCGGGTTAGTTTTTTTACTGCTAAAGTTATTTTTAACCCAGATACCTATATTGACTTTCTAAAACTTGATTATTTATTAGCTTTTGCAAGCGGCTTTGTTCACGTGAAGCCATATTAGGATTAGAAATAACAAAAATAACAATAACCAACAGTGATGATCTCTTCTTCGTATGGGTCTGTATACATCAGAGAGATCAAGCTGTATCTCAGGATCTGTATAATTAATAAAGATGAGAAGTTCACCAGTTTTTAAGTTTGAGTAGGTATATAGGTACTTTCTAACAGTGATAACAAAATTAAAATCTATTTACTATAAACGTCCCCGAACCCACAAGTGTGATTTTTAAAATTCTTGTCTGTTTATCTGTTGTTACGGATTGGCGCAAAAACTACTGAATAGATTTTAATTTTATAATGACTTTTACCGTATATTCTCCAACTTAAAAGCTGGTGAACTTCTTATCTCAATTAATTAAACAGATACTTAGATACAGCTTGACCTCTCTGATGTATGGAAACCCGTACAAAGACGAGATCATCACATAAGAAATGACCCCAAAAATAATTTAATCACAAATTAAATTATTTTTGGGATCCATTTCTTATCCGAATATAGCTCACGTGAGCGAAACCGCGGGCAAAAGCTAGTTATGCATAATTCTGATCAACATCAAAAGCTTAAGAAAACCCGACTAACCCTTCCAATGCCACAGAAAATAATTACACGAACTCAGTCGATACGATTAAAAAAAATCTCGACGTCCCTTATCGAATGTCCCCATAAAAGTAAGGCTGGATTTAAAAAAGGAAAACAAAAAAGGTTTTATTCCGAACCGCCTTATCTAAGGATGGCGCCGGTGGCAAGAAATTTGGACTTTTTTCAAAAGAATCTTTTCGTAATTGACAGAATTTACGCACCAGATAAGGATGGGAGTTGGAACTCTTTAACACGGACCCTGGAATGTGTAGGCAGACCTCCAATAAACGTATAGTATGAAGCTTGTAGTACTGTTTAGGTGCCCTTAGACATTTTAGTCTTGTTGCAACTAAATTACCGAAATATACCGAATAACCGAAACAAATGAGAGACCGTTAAAAATGAATAACCGAATTATCTTAGAGATTACAAAAAATATCTCCATAAATAATTATTTCACTATTGAATAGATGACACATCTAGGCTAAAATTAAGCTAGGTATTTCCAAGAGTAAAATAACCAATTATTTATCTAAATTACATAAAGAATTAGCGGTAGCCTAAAGGCTAGGGCGTCGGACTTGCGATGAATGTGGTTGCCGGTTCGAAACCCACCCATAGCACTACCAACGTGAACCCACTCGTGACACCAGCTATGCTAAATCATAGCACAAGGGGTTAACAAGAATATTAGTATTGTGCGACCCACAATTATAGTAAGCTTTTTTAAACTTTTATAATTATAAGTCTAGAAATAGTTGTTTTGTTATGTAGGTAGGTGCTTACCAAGTTTTTATTTGACATAAACAACTATTAAATTCCAGTAAAATCGTCTTGTAATTAGAGGGTTGATGAAGATCTTGAGAAACACGACTCAATATACAAATAGAGCCAGTTCCCAGGTAGACAAGGATAACAAAAAATTGACCATACATAATGACCGCAAAATTACAAAATATTTTGGTAAAACTCAATCTGTACGTCAATCTCAATTTGACAACACCCGCCCGTTTGACAGATGTCATATTAAGTTGACAACTGCGTTGCCGCCTGCTTGTTTTTTTTGGAATAAGGATTTTTTGCCTGATTCCAACACCAAGAAGATGAGTTATGATTTTCAAATGACAATTTGTGTTAACTTGAACATTGTTTAAAATTATTTTATTAAAGAAAATTAACTTTTGACTTACTTTCGCATAATTTAACTTATTATGATTAATTCACTCAGATTAAGATTAGACAGTTTTTAATTAGGTAAACATATTTAGATAACAAATTGCGGTTTGCTTTAATCCCAGTAAATCTAAATAAGTTTTATTATGCTCCTAACTGCTAAATAGTTTTTTATTGCACACATAACTGATGCAAAGTAGAATTTTATAATTGCATACTTGAATACTATATTATAAATGTAGGTAAATGAAGTTAGGTATGAATTTAAATAATGATACAATCATAATATTTTACAAAGTACGTAAAGCTTTTAGACATGGCGCATTTAAATTCATGTGTGGTCTAAGAAATATTTACCACAACATAATAAAACTAATCTTTGATGACACCCAGTCTAGCACAGTTTTATGTCTAGATAAAAATAGGTAGATACTTAACATCGCTACCCGTGGTTAATTTTATGAGTACACAATGTTTTACATGTTTTATTTAATAGGTATCTTGATTAAACCAGTTTGAAAAACTGATTTGCAGATAATTTGCAAACATTTTTTTATTATTAAAATGTGGACTAGTTTTTGCTTATTGGGTATAAAACCACAAAATACCACGATTATAGGTAATTAGCATGGTGTATCTAGCCCTTCCCCCATATATCTAAATTTTGTGCCACCGTGATCCAATCTGCATTAAAAATTTGATGCAGAAAATTTTTGTGTGTGTTTTGATATTACGTGTTAGAGTAAGTTACTTCCTCAATTTTGGCGGCTTCGGCAGTGGGCAGTCCGTAGAGTATCTTTAACGCTTCAGAGACTTCCTTTAGAGCCACAGGTTTCCATGGGTGGCAATAAGTACTTACCATCAAGTGGCTCGTCTGCACTTTAAAAAAAGAATGATTCGTTCAACCTATTAGTTTCTGCACATTAAGAAAGTTTTCTTTTCGCAATAATGGGATGGTGTAGCGGGAAAGGATTGAATGCAAAAAACAAAACAAAAATGATAATCGTCTATAATTTTATTAAAATTAAGTATAACATAAAAACATTAGTTGAAAAAAACGCACACTCCAATTTCAAATAATTTTCGCCTAAGGAATTCTAATTTCAAAACTCTCACTTGCCACTTTTTTCTCATTTTTTTTTCTACTAATAAGGGTGACAAAGGATTTTTTGCAAAATTCCTTAAGCATGGATTCTTGTATGACGTGTCGACAAAATATTTGGCTGTGTATTTGGTGTTATCTCGACTAACGGACAACGTTGGCGCCTTTTGGCAACGTTCGTGACGTTTTTATTATTAGAGGTCCCTTCTACAGACGGTTTTTTTTTGTTTGTACAAACTTTACCATAATTACTTACCTAAGTAGAAATATTTTGTAAAAAATAGATTAAATTAACTAGGCTTTTTGTAATTTATCTTAAAAATTAAATTGAAATATTATACGAGATATTTTAAACTTTATTTCCGCACAGTGGGCCAGTCGACGCGTGAAACCGAATCAAAAACGTGATAAAAAAGGAAATATATTATTTTTTTGTAAATCTTTACCTACATAATAAATTTGCGTTGGAATGGAACTCAGCAGTTCGAAATGTTATTCTCAAAGAAATTTAGCGAAACAAACGTTGGAGGCTTTGTGAATTAACAACAAACTGACCCTTTCTGAGACAGAGATAAAATAATATACCAACTTTACACTCATACGCAAGGATTTCTGTTAACACACCCCATTTGATTCCCAACTTTATTTCCTTGCATAAAAAGTTTAATTTACAGTAACCCTAACACCAACATAATAGTCAAAACTAATGCCATTGTCACCAGTAATTCGACACTATTTTACTATAATGCTTCTTTTCCAATTTGTAATCTCAACCTTATTCCCTCATAATACAGATCAAATTAAAATGATCAGCAATGAAAAAAAACACAAGGCGCCACGCGGGTTTTGTCGCCAACGTAATGTCGCGACGATGATATCCGGTGAAGACTGAAAAAAGAAAAAAATATATTTTTGTTTTTTTTTTCACTTCACATTCGGTAGGGCACTGACCAAAGCTCTGATGTACGGGTCCCCTAATGATTTATTGTGGGCTGGCCCACTGTGCCCTGTATTTTTTTTTATTCGGAAGTTAAAATTTTCGAATGTTTTGTTGGCGCCTAGGAGTAGAAGAGTTTGCACGTGCTATGTGGGAATCGAGTAAAAAAAATGTTTTTTTAAATTACCCTGATCTACTGTGTTGACTACCTTTGCTGGGTTTGGGTCTTATCTCAGAGGGAGACGGGCTAGGACAAGATGCATTATATACTTACCTACCAACATATTATTATGGAATACTATTTTAAAAATAAGATTAACAAAGGGGTCTCGATAACTAAGAAACTATCAACACATGCATATCACCTCCGTGTAAGGTGGACTAAACTTAGACCTTCGGCCTCTGAGCTGTGGTCGGGCGGGAAATTGTCTTGGGGAGTTCGAACAGATAATGGCCTCAGTAAGCACCGCGCATGGTATAAAACACAAAGCCAGTAGGGTGCAATGAGAGCTAAAGGCGACAGCCTAATGAAAGGGGTCATGGGCCTATCATGGTCTCCCCAGATGTCAAATAATCCACAAAAAAGGCGGAACTTAACCTCAATGTCTACGCGACTGGTACCAATTTGATCACGAACATTTACATTTAAAATTCCTTATTAAAATCAAACATAATAATTACGACGTCATATCACACGTGAAAACTTATATATTGACTATATAGACACTCCCGTCGTTGCTCGCAAATATAAACCCATCAATATCGGATTATATTTGATTATTTGTATTATACAAATTCCTTCACGCTTGCCGAATACGTGGGAGGTAAGTGGAGTTCACACGATAGACAAACAGATTTGATTACTATATCTATATGGTGGTGTGGGAATTTTTAATCTAAAGAAATGTCGCATCATGGGAATTCTCTGAAATCTATTGTGAAATACATTGATTATTTAAAGAGAGAAAGTAAGTAAGTACTCGTGTATGTTCTCGCATCGGGTTAGAATACTGTTCCTCACTGCCACTCCAAGCATCTCGTAAAAGGCGAGAAAATATCTGACTTGCTCGGTGGTAGGACCTCTTGAGATCTGACTGGCTATCGATCAGTAGACGTCTGTCGATCAGTCGAAGTCTGTCGATCAGTCGAAGTCTGTCGATCAGTCGAAGTCTGTCGATCAGTCGAAGTCTGTCGATCAGTCGAAGTCTGTCGATCAGTCGAAGTCTGTCGATCAGTCGAAGTCTGTCGATCAGTCGAAGTCTGTCGATCAGTCGAAGTCTGTCGATCAGTCGAAGTCTGTCGATCAGTCGAAGTCTGTCGATCAGTCGAAGTCTGTCGTAAACCACCTTGATAAGTGTTCTTTTACACGTGAGATCCAGTTCCAGACCCAGTTCTCTTCGCTAGCTGCGGCTCCCAACACTCTGCAGTCCGTAGTGGCTCGGTAATTCCATGAGCGGCGTTGAAAGAAAGATAAATTTTATTGTAACCTCAAAATATCAGTCTTCTTCTTAGTCGGGCACTCTTGTCGGAGTGGTCGTGGTAGAAACGATGGTGTAATCGCCGGGTTCTTTCTCGTCGGCATCGTTCTCTCCTCTGAGCGTCACAGCTTTCGAAATTCTTCACCATTTTTGTCAAAGAAATATCAAAGAAAGACATGCAAAATATCGAGATCCAATAATTACAACTGCGAAATATTAACGACCCCAATTGTCTGTAGGTAATATCGACAAACTTGGCGGCTAAAATCGCTTGCACTGAGCGCGCGGGCGTGCTGTGCGTTATCACCCCTTCCCCTCACCCCGCCGATATCCCCTTGAGCTTTATGCGCGTTACTTGATACTTTAAATTTCTATTAAATCGTATGATGAGTTTTCGCATTTTAAACTATCCTAATTGGCGGAAGTGAAATGTGGGTGTGGCTGACGTATCGAGAGTCGTTCAAAGGATTTTGTTAGAAAAATGGTCGACCGCCAAGTTTCGCGACTGTACATTGAAATTTTTTTTTCCTAAATTTTTACCACAGTGCAACCCTATACGTACGGTACAACTTCATTATATACGAAATTATTTCATTCGAAATGTAATAGAACGAGTGCTGTAACCACTGGGCGACCTGTACTTTTTATAGCATTTTTAAGTAAGATAAGAAATTAAATTCTAAATATACCTGGGTCAGTTTTTGATAGTTTTTTGTGTGCGTCCGTCCATTGTCAAAAACCCTTTACAGTAGCGTGGGGGCTGTCAAAACTTTTTTCTTTTTATGATTCGGTTAGTGGCACACCGGGATTGTTATAAGTTATTAGTGTTTTTACAAACAGCAGTTTAGGACATTGAATTGAATTTGTTTGATTGAAGCTAAAAAAATACTTTCATTTTCATATTAGCTTTCATCCATCCTACTTTAAAAAATGCGACAGTAATTCGTATTTTCTTGCATTAAAATATATTTTTTACATTTAATCTCAAATCAAAACCAATTTCATTCACCAAATCACTGGGGTCCCGGTGACTGAGAACCATTTATTTTTCTGCACCTATCTGTAATTTTTTAATTGTAATTTTCTCCAAGGCCCATCTCTATACCAAAATGTAAGCAGATTTATCAAAACTGATGATGGCTTATAATATATTAGCGGTCAATTCTCAGTTTTTTTGGGCTTCTTAAAACTAAACAATATTAAATTGGTCATTAAATAAATCATTTTATACAACTCAAATCAAAACTAATAATATAAAAACGTTCTATCCATCCGTCTGTTTGTTTGTGACGTGTTCACACCTAAACAGCTGAACCAATTTTGATAAAATATCTTGGAAAAGGTAAAAGACTACATTTCTACCAAAAAGGTCTCTTGCGATATGAGTGAAACAACACAGGGTAGGTATTTTTTATAAAATTTAAATTGCCTCGTTAGTCTAGTGGTCCCAAGAGCGACTGCTACGCTAGAGGTCCTTGGTTCGATTCCCAGGTCGAGCAAAGTGTTATTGGGTTTTTAGCACCTCGGAGTTTGGAATTCGTGCCCGGTTAATGGCAATAGGCTCGCCCCCTATTACATAGTACCTAAAAATACCGGCGAACTGTGGGTGTACCTTAGTACACCTCTGCATAACCCTTCGGGGAATACAGGCGTGATGGTATGTTATGTGTGCTATTTTAAATTCACTATACTTTGTCACTTCTCTCAGTGTACCTCTGTCTTTACTAAATACCCTACCGAGCTCATAATCCGACGTATGACGTTATTAAACACTTTTTGTGACGATTAATGGCCAACAAGTGCATTGGATCACATCCAGGCGCCTCTGTCAGCCTCCGTCTCATATCAAGCGTAGTATAGTTTTGAAATGGTAGCCAACTACCTTATTCGACGACCTCTGTGGTTTAGTGGTTCGAGTACCGGACTACTGACCATGAGGTCCACAGGACACAAAAATGTATGTGATGACTATAAGAGTGTTTGTGTTCGTCTGGGTCTTTCTTATGTGTTATACCTAAGTAAGTATGTATTTACAAAAAAAAGTATATAAGTATTATATTCATTGTCTAGTACCCATAGTATAAGCTCTGCTTGGTTTGGGACTAGATGGTGCTGTGGAAAAGGTCGCAGAATATTTATTTAGAATTAGTCTAGTGGTCCCAACTGCGACTACTACTCTAAAGTTCCTGGGTTCAATTTCCAGGTCGGGTAAATGTGTTATTGGGTTTTTCAACCGTCTTCACAAAAGAGGAGATTCTCAATTCGGCTTTATTTTATTGTATGTTTTGGTACACGTTTATTCGGCCATTTTGGTAAATTATTTTGTGTGAAGAATATACTCCCGAGCTAGTCCCATTCAAATTTAGTGAAGATCTGATCACAAGGTTAGAAAAAAGTTAACACATACTGACCGAATAAATGACAACGTCATCGAGGTACTTCAGAATCTACTCGCCAATCAAAATGTTGAAATAAAATAACTCGAAAACAAAAGAAGTTTTCGGTAGTGAAAACCGAAAACAAAAGATACGACCAAATCAATGGCACTTATTTCTGTAACTGTTTCGCATTGTACTGTCGATGTACCGAGTATATTAAGCAGTTAAACTCAGATTATGCAGTACGACTTTTCATATACAAGTGAGTCTGTCAAGACCCGCAGACTAGACACTACTACCTCAGATATAAAATACATATAGAATTTAAATTGATTGTTTGTTCTTTAACCAGCCAGTCAACCCGTAATATTGTCGCCTTCTTGGAGCGGTCTCTACAGTACACACATCAACAAAAGTTTGCGATCACTAGCTTATGCTGATATAATTGTTTTAATTGAACTATATCAAGAAAAAATCTTTGTTGTGTGTTTTCTTTAAATTACCTTGTTTGAAATTAAAAAATAAAACTGCTTAACGTACTTATAATTTTTTATGAAAAAAATTGAGTAATTTATCATAATGTAATTGTAAAAGATTTCGATTTTTCAAAGTGATCGATCGCAAACTTTTGAGTCTCAGGTTTCTTCACAACGATTTCCTTCACCGTTTATAAAAGCTTATATTTAATAAAATTAATTATTACTTGTGCACTAGGATGTCAATGTTATTCATGCAATAACATGATAATAAACATTAAAACAGCCAACTCATGTTACTACTGAAACGTCATGCTTCCAACAAAACCCCGCAAGGAGATGCAATTTCAAAGACATTTCGATAAGAATAATCTTGTATCATTTGGTTCTAATAAAGAACGTTTTTTTTTTCAAAGATGGCGTCGCGATATTTGAATATAGACGTCAGACGAACGCACTGATATTATCTGTGGTTTTATTTTTGTGGCCACGAAATATGCGGGGTACAATTGCTATGAATGTAAAAAGTAACTACTCGTGTTTTCACTGGCGATGGCGGACGTCCCAATAAAATAACCCCGTAATTCATAAGAATTAAAAATGTCTAATATATATAAATAGGTACCTATCCCATCAAAAACATTCTGTAAAAAACTATCCAAGTCTCGATGGAGCTGCTTGTTTATCTCTAAAAAGTAATGAAATCTAGACAAAGTCGTGCCAAGTCTAAGGTTCCTTACTGCGATTTCTTTATTATTTCTTGTGTGACTTGGCCGTTGACTTGTACCCTTCTTGTAAATTCAAATATAAAGGTGAATGTTCAACACATTTGTACACAGAGGATACGTAGTATGAATTTTCGTTATAATTTGAACATTCTTTATACGTTAGTAAAAGCGTATATCAGTCCGCTGATCGTACAAAACTCAACGTTTGCATAACTCGCTTATTTCGGAGCCCCAAATGAAACAGTAGCATTCCCATACTCCATACTTCTTACAGATAACATGCTCTAATGACATTCCAAATTGGTGTTCCCACGGTATGACTAATTAAATTACACGGACTCGCTCGCTTCTCTGAGTTAGTTATCAGTCAAGCAATGATTGACAGCCTTGATCCTAGACATTACTTGATACCGTAGGCGTGATTATAGATTTGCAAATATTTTTGGGGAAAGAAGTTTAAAATGTTTTAGATATTAATATAATATAAATACTTATTACTAACTGCCTCAATAGCCAAGTGGTCCTGGCCGCGACTGCTACGCTAGAGGTCCTGGGTTCGATTCCCAGGTAGTGTTAGTAAAGTGGCAAAGTGTTATTGGGTTTTTCTATGAAATTCCCAGTAGCAGCTCGGAGTTAGGAATTTGTGCCCGGTTAATGGCAATAGGCTCGCCCCCTATTACATGGGACCTAAACATACCGGCGAACTGTGGGTGTACATTAGTACACCTCTGCCTAATCCTTCGGGGAATACAGGCGTGATGGTATGTTATTTAAATACTTATTAGAATCAAAATCGTATCTATCTATTACATGGCCTTAAGGGTCCGGCGGAGCCTAAATTAAATATAAGTATTTATAAAATTAAAATTTATTAAGAAATAGCTACACCACAAACGTTTGGAATTGGTATAAATACCTACTAAAAAAAGATATACCTACCTACTTATTCCAACAACATTTTCTAATATAACGCGCATCTTTTTTTTTTTTTTAAGAACCTTCTACTAACAATAACAAACACAACAAAAAAAGAATTAGCGAAATTGGTCCAGCCGTTCACGCGTGATGCTGTTACCAAGGGAAATAGGGACTAATTTTTATATTATAGGTACTAGCTTCTGCTCGCGGCTTCGCCCCCGTGGAATTCGGTCTGTCATCACATCCCACGGGAACGGGATAAAAAACCTATGTCCGTCTCCTGGTTCTAAGCTACCTCTCCACCAATTTTCAGCCAAATCGGTTCAGCCGTTCTTGAGTTATAAATGGAGTAACTAACACGACTTTCTTTTATATATATAGATATAGATTATTAGGAACCTACTTATGGATTTTTAAGTAGGTAGGTAGGTATATTATTTAACTAGCGACCCGCCCGCGGTTTCACCCGCGCTGCCTCGTTTCTAAGAGTCGTAGGGTTATGTTATATAGTTTAAAACCTTCCTCTTAAATCACTCTATCTATTTAAAAAACCGCATCAAAATCAGTTGCATAGTTTTAAAGATCTAAGCATACACAGGGACAGACAGCGGGAAGCGACTTTGTTTTATACTATGTAGTGATTATAACCTATTTGACTCAGCCATAAGACAATTTTCTTTTTATCTCCCACTAGACTTACCGACTTCAACAAACACCTCAACATCTTTCTTTCCCGAATAGCAATACCAATACTCAATCCATTAGATTTTTTCAAAGGACGCCTTTTTACCGGCGTTCGGTAAACAGTGTTACTGCGGCGCGCTTTGGCGGTAAAACGCGGTAAAAAAAACTTCGATAGGGATAAATATTGGGTACTTGAGTGTCTTGAGTCACGGTTGCGAGGTCAGACATACTGGTTGGTGAAATAAAACGTGGTATTTTGAAGAACCAAGCCATGTTATGTACGTACGGCTTTTTGAATTTGTGTATGGATTTTAAAACATAAACACATACATACCATCACGCCTGTATTCCCCGAAGGATTAGGCAGAGACGTACTAATGTACACCCACAGTTCACCGGTATGTTTAGGTCCCATGTAATAGGGGGCGAGCCTATTGCCATTGACCGGGCACAAATTCCTAACTCCGAGCTGCTACTGGGAATTTCATAGAAAAACCCAATAACACTTTGCTCGACCTGGGAATCGAACCCAGGACCTCTAGCGTAGCATTCGTGCTCAGGACCACTAGACTAATGAGGCAGTTTGGATTTTAAATTGTTTTTCAAATTCGCGAATAGAAACTACTTTTATACCCGACTGCGCCATTGAGAGCATATTACATATTATATTGCAGATTAGTCGAATCGACTGACTTTCTAGAATGGGTCCCGTCTGCTACAATTTTTCGTACAATCGGGTAAGACGTCTTTCTTGTTTTAGGGTTTTTGCATTTCCAAATTACACAACAACTTGACATTTCAACGAAAAATAATGCTACTGAGAATTTCATAGAAAAACACAAAAACACTGAACAACCTGGGAATTGAACTCAGGACCTCTAGCGTAGCAGTCGCACTTGGGACCACCAGAATAATGAGTGAAGTTAGAGGCGTTTATTACATGTGTTTACCGAGAACTTTATCAAAGAAGTTATAGTCTCAAATTCCTGTCTCTGAAATCAAGGTCCAAGCTTCCAAAATCCATCCCACTCAACCCTGCCGATGCTACGTGCACCTAGTTGTATTGCAACACCAAAAAATAAACAATATTAACTGGCAACAAACTGTAAAATTAACATCACAGCGAAACCTTAACTGAAAGGAATAAAAACATTGAAATCCCGACTCTAATAACTCGACAAACAATTTATCTTTACCTCAAAACCAGCATAAAGATCAAATTCCTTTAAAACATCCAACAAAACATAAAGATTTGGGACGTACAAATTTTGTTTAGTGCAGGCGAATATGACCCGTTCCGAGTATCCTGTTGATACAACAAGTATTTGTAAAGGACGGAGGTTTAAAATTAGCAAGTACTACCGCGGTGAAATTTAAAGACTCCTTTTACTAATGCTTAAGTCAAATACGTGGTCTAATATGGTGGGGCCAAAAGGTCCTATTGTCGTGTTGCGCGGAGTTTATTTGTGGGCTGTAAACGGGTTAAAAGATGTTTGCAGTGGCGCCCCCACGGCGGTAGCGCTGTGATAAATGTATTAGTCAGAAAAATATAACCATCATACCATCACTCCCGTTCCTCGTACTAGCCGAGAAAATATCTGACCCAAGCACGAAAACGTATTCGTATCGAAATCGAGAATAATTTGTATGAGAAGGAGGTTAATAAACGTAGATGAAGCTAAAGTGATGTGCCAGTATCGTAGCAAGTGGAAAATCTGTAGTCTCTGCCTTCCCCAATGGGAGACTGTGAAAATATGTATGTATGAGATTTGTATCAGAAAAAAACTCGATACGTTTGCGATTCGAATTCGATAGTTGTTCGTGCTCTGATGTCTGACTTAGGTTGGAGTCTGTTGTAAAGCACCTTGGTATGTGTGTCAACTTTTGCGCGTAAAGCCATCCACTATGTTCGCGAACCTCTTGTGCTCAGCGCTCCTGCAACTGCTCCACATTGTAAGTTCGTGCTTCTGCGTACAACATAGTGGATACCCGGCTCACAACAGCTAGTTCCAGTGTTGTAGATAGGGTTGCCAGGTCACCAATCCTAATAGCCGGACAGACTAGCCAGTTTAGCCGGACATTTGGGTAGAAAGGCCGGACATCCTACCTACATCGCGGTTAGCCTGGGTAGAAGTGTATTGTGCCATTGCATCGAAAAATTGTACAATATGTAAAAATTGTAAATTGTAAAATATTTAATTTGTTTAAATAAATAAAGAGACTGATTAGTTATTAAACTACACTTCTTCAAATTATTACATTTTCCTTGCATTACAATGCAGCGTGTACAAAACCTCAACCCAGATCTTTTAATAAAAGAGCGTGAAGTACTTCACACTCTGACCAGTTGACTACTACACTTCTTACCTAGTCACCAACTCGCTCATGAACTAGATTTCATGGGGCCAAATGACGCCTAAGCCTTCCACCAAGTAGCCATCTCGCCTGCGGACCAGATTTCGAGCGGGCCAGTTGACACCCACCGCTCGGCTCGGTGCGCGCTCTTTTGCGAAATGTAAAAAGCCTAACAAAAGCCGGACAAGCCGGACACCGTTTATTTTGGCCGGACACGCAATCAAAAAGCCTACCTATGTCCGGCTTTATCCGGATGACTGGCAATGCTATTTGTAGATATGAAAAGTAGGTACTTATTTGTAACGTGACGGTAATTAGAGCTATGATACTAAATAAAACCGCATGTTTTATGTTTACGCTTCACAAGAATGACGCATAATTTTTTTTTTTATGTAAGGCTCATTTAGCATACGGATCGCCTGATGGTAATGGACACCCGCAACACCAGAGGAGACACAAGTGCGTTGCCCGCCTTTTAAAAGGGTTTGGGCCTCCGGTATCCTCACTCGTAAGCGTTGTTTCACGCCGGTTTTCTGTGAGGCCGTGATGTCACTCCGGTCGACCCGGCCCATTCGTGCCTTTATTTGGTGTTGTGAGTGTCCACGGGCGGAGGTAGGTATCGCTTACTATGAGGCGTTCGGTATGACCGTTTGGCCCCTATAAAATTTAAAAATTTCAATATCTTCACGAAAACACTTATTTTACATTCCCGGCTACCTCTATCCTCTGCCTACGCCTTCGTGGTATAAAGGCGTGATGTTTGAAATCTACACAGGAGTAGAGGTAAGGCCCCGTCCGGTTCAGTACAGTATCCAGCTCGCTCCCTACGTCCGTGTCGTGAAGATATCGCGGTGCGTGTTCGCGGCGTTCTTTTGACTCGCCGGCGCTTTGCTGAGCCGCCTCAGATTTTGTTATTGGTTGTAGGGCTGCCACGGGAGTTGCGACCGAGTGGTAAATAGTTTTTTTTATTATATAAAATAACATACATACCATCACGCCTGTATTCCCCGAAGGGTTAGGCAGAGGTGTACTAAGGTACACCCACATTTCGCTGGTATGTTTAGGTCCCATGTAATAGGGGGCGAGCCTATTGCCATTAACCGGGCCCAAATTCCAAACTCCGAGCTGCTACTGGGAATTTCATAGAAAAACCCAATATCACTTTGCTCGACCTGGGAATCGAACCCAGGACCTCTAGCATAGCAGTTGCGCTCAGGACCACTTGGCTAATGAGGCAGTTAGATTAATTCTGTCAAATTTATGAAACTTGTTTAAAAATGTTAAGTATCATCATCACTACTTATTATAAAACAAAGTCGTTTCCCGCTTTCTGTCCCTATGTATGCTTAGATCTTTTAAACTACGCAACGGATTTTGATGCGGTTTTTTTTAATAGATAGAGTGATTCAAGAGGAAGGTTTTAAGCTATTTAATATTACGCTACGACTCTTAGGGACGGGGCAGCGCGGGCGAAACCGCGGGCGGGTCGCTAGTAATCACTATACTATTCAATCAACGATCTCTTGGTGTGTTCGATGCGTACCGCCATGGAGTTCATAACGATAAGACACGATAAGAAGTAAAATTCTATTCCTAAATAAAAAAAAGATTAAAGTTCAATTTAATGAAACAATTTGTAATAATAAAAATATTTTAATAGAAGTTTTCTTATTTTAGTGAAGGAAAAATTCGACTTGCGGGCAAGCTTGGAACCTGCGTCTTCTGGTTAGATACACCAGACGTTATGACTACTAAGCCACTATTGAAATTTGCCTTCGCATTGTGAGTTTATATCTTAAAGACCAAGTTATATATTTTTTTAAAAGAGTAGGTGTCTATGGAGTTTCTTGCTGACTCTTCTCCATAAAACCCACTTTTTGGAACCGTGCAACGTGCAACTAGTTTGACTTTTCAAAAGTACCTTTTTCCTTATCTAATTGAAATAAAACATTTTGACTTTGACTTTGAAACGTGATTTTTCTTCTTTTTTAATATTTATTTTTCTCAAACAATATACCTAACTTACCAACCCTACCGCACGCGGCGTCGACCATATTATTGACACTATAAATTCTAACGCACGCGTTTTTAAAACCAGCCTCTGACACACACAGGCACACCACAACAAGATCAGGTGTGATACACACCCACACTTACACAAGATCGGTAGAACAACCATACTCACACATACTAATAATCAGTAGAACCTCGATCAATACGCACTCACACAGGCACAGGTGTGACGTCAATGGTATGACGTAACAACATCCGGATGTATTGGTGATCCAATCATTATTTATTTGTAGACTAGCTGTACTGGGCCTTGCGTTCTTGCGGCTCAAAAAGTTCATTTTTATTTAGACTACTAGTTTTCGTCCGCGGCTTCGCTCAACTGAAGTATACGAGTATTAGGATAAGAAATGGATCCCAAAACATAATTTAGAGCCACTTGCACCAACTTTTGAAATATGTTTAAATTGAATTTAAATACAAAATGACAATAGAAAATTGTGTTTAAATACAATTTAAACACATTTCAGTAGTTGCAAGTGGCCCTTAATCTCAAACTAACAGTGATAATCTCTTCTTTGTATGGGTCTCTATACATCAGAGAGGTCAAGCTGTATCTAAGGATCCGTTTAATTCATTGAGATAAGAAGTTCACCAGTTTTAAAATTGGAGCATATATTTTTTTTACAGTAATAACAAAATTATAATATATGCAGTTGATTTTGCGCCAACCTGTAACAAACAGACAAAAATTAAATTAAGTACTTATAGGTATTTTTTTTTTTAAAAAGTTTACTAGCATTGTGGGTCGCACATTACTAGTATTCTTGTTAACCCCTCTTGCTAAGCTAAATTGCTTGTGTTACGAGTGGGTTCACGTCGGTAGTGCAATGGGTGGGGTTCGAACCGGCAACCACATGATCGCCCTAGCCATTAGGCTACCGCCGCTTGATTTTTATTCCTTGATCCACTTGTTTTTTTTATATCTTCAATGTACAGACACAGCTTTTTGACGAATTTATAATAGTAAAGATTTTTTATTGTAATTATTTTTTGTTGCGTACAGAAATTGAACCTGCAACCTTAATCCACCTCAAGGCCAATGACGCCTCTGGGCCATCGAGCCACTTAATTTACCTAAAGTCGCCATAAATTAAAAATGTTATAAAATTTTAATTATTTCATTAATTTTACTGCTAATTAACATTACGATGTGAGCTTTGGCGGCGCTTATAATGTCTGGTCATACTGTATATTATTATACTTTGCTACCTCTTTCGTAATCAGATTTGTAATCCTTTGCCGAGGCTCTGATGAGGTGCTCGTGGCTAAGAAATTACTAAGCTGATCAACTATAATTATAATCTTAATACAATCTATATAAACGTATCCGAACCAAAAAAATGATTTTTCAAATTCTAGTCTGTTTAAGAAACTACTAAACCGATTTTGATTTGGTTATCACTGTTAGAAAGTATATTCTCCAACTTAAAAACTGGTGAACTTTTTATCACAAATAAACGGATCCTAAGATACAGCTTGACCTCTCTGATGTATACAGACCCATACAAGAAGGATAGGATACGCGGGACAAACGATGACATGTATTGCCTGATGGTAAGCGATTACCGCCGCCCATGGACACCCGCAACACCAGAGGAGTCACAAGAGCGTTGCCTGCCTTATTTAATCTTTAAAAGGGTTTAAACATTTAGTATGGCTCTGCCAACCCTTCAGGGGATACAGGCGTGATGGTATGTTGTTGGTAAAGTTGGTAAAGAACTATGATTTTGACGTGGGAGAGCCATGCTTCGGCACGAATGGGCTGGCTCGAGCGGAGTGATACCACGGCCTCACAGAAAACCGGCGTGAAACAACGCTTGCGTTGTGTTTCGCCGAGTGAGTAAAGTTACCGGTGCCCAAACCCTTTTAAATGGCGGGCAACGCACTTGTGACTCCTCTGGTGTTGCGGGTGTCTATGGGCGGCGGTTATCGCTTACCATCAGGTGATCCCATATCCCATAAAAAAATGACCCTCCAGAGGGTCATAGTTCTTTAATGATCGATCTCATCTTCGCTGCTCCGCGAAGGTGTATAACCTCGGTACAAAAATAAAGGAATCTAGCTATCGGTCAGATCTGCGCCGACGCACTTCGCATTGTGTACCGAGCAGTCAGCGTGACGGATCGCAGTATGCAATATGTTGCTAATTACACACATAAACGATCAAGCTTGTATTACCCGAAGGGTTAGGCAGAGTTGGTTGAACACCGACATTTCGAGGTAACATTTTATTTACTTTTAGATTTATAAAACTTTAGGTTTAGGTTTAAAGACATTTATTCTCATTAAAAACAAACAGTCACTTACATGAGAACATTATTAACATACAAGTAGAATATTATAGGTTTAATCTTTAAAGGGGCGAAGTCGAAATACAGACCGACTCTCTCAGACTAGATAATTCTACAAGTCACATAAAAAATTAAAGTATCATTTTAGTGATGGAAAAATTTGGCTGTGAGCAGGATTCGAACCTGCGTCTTCTGATCAGATACACTAGACGCTATGAATAGTAAGCCACCGCGAATCCCAACCGCCAGGTCGAAGTTTGTCTTCCCATTCTGTTAACGTCAGTAACAACTATTTAAATATCAAGTAAGTTACTTTGCTTCTCAACCGACGCAAGCTGTCATAGCGTCTGGTGTATCTAACCAGAAGACGCAGGTTCGAATCCTACCCGAAAACGATTCTTTGCTTCCCAAAAATAACTGTCATCTGGAAAATATAAAAAAAGATAATTAAATCATTGTTTGTTGTTTTAAACTATTTCTATTACTATATTATTACTATTTCTATATTCTATTATAACTGCCTCATTAGCCAAGTGGTCCTGAGCGCGACTGCTACGCTAGAGGTCCTGGGTTCGATTGCCAGGTCGAGCAAAGTGTTATTGGGTTTTTCTATGAAATTCCCAGTAGCAGCTCGGAGTTAGGAATTTGTGCCCGGTTAATGGCAATAGGCTCGCCCCCTATTACATGGGACCTAAACATACTGGCGAACTGTGGGTGTACATTAGTACCCCTCTTCCTAACCCTTCGGGGAATACAGGCGTGATGGTATGTTATGTTATGTTTGTTCTTTTTATTGTTTCCAGCCAGCCAATCCACAATAATACCTATTGCATATTTGCAGCGATGTCTACAGCAGCTTAGTTTGCTAAAGCGTCGTTGTACGTATTTAACCGGAAGGACGCAGGTTTGAAACCTCTAACGTAGCAAACACACTAAGAGCCACTTGTACCAACTTCTTAAATGTATTAAAATTGTATTTAAACACAAATTTACTATGAAAAATTGTGTTTAAAATAAATTTAAACATTTAAAAAGTTGGTGCAAGTGGGCTTAAAATGATGAGTTCAATGTGCGCCAACACCACGAAATAGCATACAAAACCATAATATTTAACATAAATAATATGCGAATTAATTATCATAAGAATTTCACATATTCTTATCGTCTTTAAGACACAATACAAGTTATCTACATTTGATAATAAAGACAACAGGTGTGACAAAATAACGGGCACTGATTAAACAAATCTGATGGTTTTTTCGAATAATAAAAGGATTTCCGATTATTTACATATCGATGGGTGATTCTTTGAAAACGAGTGTTTTTGACTAATTCGTATGGCTTTAATTAATTTTTACTTTTAGATCCAAATTATAGTACTAGTTTTTGTAAGTCATTAAATGTAATAACATATATCAAACGCATTTATTTTGTCCCAGTTGTTAATTATTTTGAGCACACAGATGAATCATGCAGCCAGGTAAATTATGACAATGGCAGAAGAATGAGATTTTATAGAAATATTAATTAGAATTATACAGATAAATAAAATTTTAATGATTTTCATCTTTAATTAACTTTATTAATAAATCAATAACAACTTTTTAATCACATTATGAATTGTCAAACCATTTTTTATACTCTATAACAAACTGTATTATTCTTGCATACTGAACATGTTCGTTGTAAACAATCCACATTATAGACGTTAAAACATAGCAAAGACAGAAGATCTTGGGAAGTCTTAACTTATAGTATCTTCCTCTGGTGCAATCCCTGAACGTATTAGTGTGCAATCTTAACAAATAAGTGTCTCGTGATCGAGAATCAGGTAACAGTGCAGTATCCAAATAAGTCTTAACTTGGAAAATGCTAAATAGCTGATGTTAATAATGTTAATATGGTTATGGAAGGTAATATGATTTTTAATACTTTCTCCATGTCTTTCTCTGTAATTTCTGTTGTCTAGGATTAATTTCGTGTATATGTAGTTTCTTTTCCTCCTTCCTTCCTACGTATGTAGTTTTGTCTATTCTTTTATTGTTTTTATTTCCATAGATCATCATTGTTTTTATTCATATCTGGTGTTATATCATTGTATTTTATCTTCTTTTCTCTGAGAGCCTTTTTCTTCTTAGCCTTTCTTCTCGTGTTTGCTTTTGATTTTGCCATTACAAGATAGATATCTAATAACGACTCATTTTTTAAATCTTTTTGATCAATACTTAATATCTTAATACTGAATCTTAAGACTATGTATCTGGCTTATAAGCAGTTGCAGTTTTTATACATATTAATGTGTAGGCTACAGGCTAAAGTATTACAGCTTATAAAACCGTAAAAATAGCTGAATAAAAAAAAACAGTGTTACATACACTACTTTTTTTAGTAATATATAAAATATTACTTTATCGAGTTATACTTTTGCTCAGTAATTATTCATCTGATTTTATGAGCCGCCATACTTTATGGTTAAAATCTAATTCATCTTGCCCATTTAAATTCATCTGGCCTAAAGAGCCAGATAAAACCAGATCAATGATATCCAGATAAATGAGGAATATGGAGATAATCAAATTCTACTTATTTATATAAAAACGCTAAACTAAAGAAGTATAATTAATAGTAGTTAAAATTTGATGCAAACCTATAGTGACGCTACAAATCATGACAATAGCACACAGTTTTTCATAAATAAAGACAGATGGATTATGCTACTTACCTTACAAATGCCAGATCACAAGTTTTAGTTGTATTTTTTTACCAAAATATGCGCCGGCCACGAGTGCTTCGTATGACAGATCGGCGCTCACTGGGACAACCAATCACGAGTCAGTATAATTCAATGGAATATTTTGAGATAGCGTTGAATCTAAGTTTCGACATATTGAGCCAGATGAATGATTATTTTTACCGCGGACACTTTTATAATTAATGTAATTTTAAGAAACTTATATTATTAGAGATTTTGACTTGAAAATATCAGGAAATTTATATTAAAATATCGGTACAACTTGCTAATTTTAGTATGATGCGAAAACTATTTGATGAAATTTGTGTAATTCAACGAAAAATCGTCATTGGGACAGGCAAGGTTAATGAGGTTTTAACGTTTTCTGTAAGTTTAAATAGGGTTTATTTTGAATATTTTCAAATAATTACATTATGCCTCGATAGACAATTATCTTTAACATTAAACCTTAAATGGATGTTTAATTTGGAGATTAGTTAGACATGTTCTTCAGTGAAAATACCGTCAAAACTATGTTTCAAAGAATCACCCCGATACACACCGCTGATTTGAAATAACAAAATGATATTTATTTACGTGGGTGACTATATCTTATTCATATTCATATTTTTGCTATTCATATTCATATATAAATTCTAAATGCTTCAAAGGAAGGCAATTGATATTACTCAATAAAAGTTTGTCTGTTCATATTTTAACCCCCAAGAAATCAAATAGAAATTCCAAAGGAACTTCAAAATGGCATTCGCATAATTAGGATAATGATAATTTGTATTTTTGAACGGTTTAGACCTAAGACCACGCTGGCCTAATACGGGTTAGGAAAAGTTACATACCATCACGCTTGTATTCCCTGAAGGGTTAGGCAGAGGCGTACCTAGTAATGTACACCCACAGTTCGCTGGTATGTTTAGGTCCCTTGTAATAGGAGGCGAGCTTATTGCCATTAACAAATTCCTAACTCCGAGCTGCTACTGGGAATTTCATAGAAAAAACCAATAACACTGCTCGAGCTGGGAATCGAACCCAGGCAGTCGCGCTCAGGACCACTTGGCTAATGAGGCAGTTATAGGCAGAGAAAAGTTACATGCCTAATATGTACGAAAATCTCTCAGGCAGAATATGTTAATTTTAACTTCTGTTATTAAAATTATGTGTAAATACTTACAATAGTCTATAAAAGCCAATCCACAATCAATCTTCGAATCAATTCAATTTAATTGTTGAACTGTACTTAATCCAATTAATTTTAATTAAAAATATCTCGGTTCCGTTTCGCATAATAAAATCCTTTCCATCGTAAAATTTAACACTGCAAATGCATCCGCATGAATATTGTAATAAAAAAATTATATTGTTACTTTACTTTTATGCGAAAAATCGAATTTTTAATAATTTAATACATTATACTTTTGCAATAATTTTTAATTAATCCTTTTGATGGATATTTTTATTGCATCTTTTTTTTATAAGAATATATTTTTGTTATGGCTATGGTAATTTCGCATAATTTCGGTAATTTTTTTATAAAATTTGTTTATTACGTAATGTCAGGATAATGACATGAATTAACATAAATCATTTCCCAATTCCCATTACATCCCAATGCTGAGCACGGGCCTCCTCTCAGATTGAGAGGGACTATAGAAGTCCACTATCAGACAAAAGCCTCCCCAGAGGACTTCCACAAGGATAAGTTGTTTGCTGTTTGCATCCAGCGACTTCCAGCGACCTACACCATCTTGTTGGAGGTCGTCCCACAATGCGTTTCCCAGTGCGCGGTCTCCACTCGAGAAGCCATATCTGTTTATATCAACAATATTTTTGACGTTGAACAGTTCCAGATGTCATACGAATAGGTACCCAAAACAAAGTGGTTAGTAGTAAAATATTTGAAACTAGGCTAAAATTATGATAGTTCTAATTACTTACGTACATTACTTATGTGCCTCATTGGTCTAGGTTCGATTTTCAGCCCGGATAGAAGTGTACTTAAGTGGATTTTTCTATAAAATTCTCAGTAGCTTTGGACTAAACTCGGAGTTAAGACTTCTATCCGGTTGATGGCATTAGGCTCACTCCTATTACTTGGGACCTAAATATAATGGCAAGCTGTGTGTGTATAGCTAGCATCATACCTCTGCGTAACTCTTAGGAGCATACAGGCGTGATGGTATATTTGTTCTATTTAAATTCAGTATAGACTTAATAACATATCATACCATCACGCCTGTATTCCCCGAAGGGTTTGGAGAGGCGTACTAATGTACACCCACAGTTCGCCGGTATGTTTAGGTCCCTTGTAATAGGGGGCGAGCCTATTGCCATTAACCGGGCACAGATTCCTAACTCCGAGCTGCTACTGGGAATTTCATAGAAAACCCAATAACACTTTGCTCGAACCCAGGACCTCTAGTGTAGCAGTCGCGCTCAGGACCACTTAACTAATGAGGCTAGACTTATTAGCCTCTTTAAATAGCAATTTACATCATTTGGGTGGTCTAGTCACATTACTACATGCTCAATTTACGTTAAACTGCAAACTACACGAAATAACATGCTCATATCAATTTCCACTTGACATTTTACAATGTTAACTGAAATTCTCAAGCACTAAACATGTAAGAGTGAGAGAGAGATCATGTAAGAAAGGGACGAATATACAATCGCAATGCTTAGGCAGAGGAGGCGGTGCCTAAAGCCACGCCTACTTGTATCGATCGCCGCGAGGTATAATTTATTCATAATTTCTGTTATTATGTCCTGTTTCGAATAATATTGTAGACCGCGGCGGCGGAGGGTTAATCGGCATTGTAAGTTTAAAAAGTAATGTACTATCTAGCTATGTTATGTAAGTAAGTACTACGAGTAAATTATTGGACCAGATAAAATTGATCTAAATAATAATTACCTATTATTTGCTGACATTGGCATCTAACCAAAATATTTTTAGACTAGTTAGGTAATATACTTACTATATTATATACCTGCCTCATTAGCCTAGTGGTCCTGAGCGCGACTGCTACGCTTGAGGTCCTGGGTTCGATTCCCAGTTCGAGCAGTGTTATTGGGTATTTCTATGAAATTCCCAGTAACAGCTCGGAGTTTGGAATTCGTGCCCGGTTAATGGCAATAGGCTCGCCCGCTATTACATGGGACCTAAACATACCGGCGAACTGTGGGTGTACATTAGTACGCCTCTGCCGAACCCTTCGGGGAATACAGGTGTGATGGTATAAGGGTATTATCATGAATCTGGCACAAATCAAAGCTCCGAGCTGCTATTGAGAATTTCATAGAAATACCCAGTCACATTAACGCTATCCGTTTACTTAGTTCTAAAAATGTAGGGCAGAAGGGTATGTCGCACTTGTATTAAGTACCTAACCCTTCCCTTTCCCTACAGCCATAGGATAAAAACCGCTCTTCCCATCCCTTTCCCTACAGCCACGGCGATAGGATAAAAACCGCTCTTCCCATCCCTTTCCCTACAGCCACGGCCATAGGATAAAAACCGCTCTTCCCTTCCCTTTCCCTACAGTAACTCTTTCGTTCGCCATCTTTTGGCGGGGCGGACATGAACAAAATCCGGACAGGCCGGACACAACTATAAAAATCCGGACACTTGACAACTCTATCTCCAGGGCACTAAGGGGTCACGATGTGTGACCCATCCACAGAGTGACCGTGACAGGCGCAGCTTTACCTTTTCCGCAGATTCGTAAATCAGCGTAGTTATTACTTAGCCACGAGCCCCATATTGGCTCTACATTTATTTACTGTCTACGGTGTAGATATGTATGCCTATATTTAAAAAAAAAAAGCTTTTTGATCACCAAACGCTATGACCACTAGGTAAGGCACCGCGAGTCCCACCTGCCATGTCGAAATTTGCCTTCACATTCTGAACTTACGTCTTAAAGGTGACGTCAGTATCATTATTAAAAGCTTACTAGCAATGTAGGTTTCACATTACTAACAGACACAGCTTTTTTACAATTTTATAGATAACTAGATTCTGCCCGCGACTTCTTCCGCGTAGCGTGATGATTTATCCTATAGCCTTCCTCAATAAATAGGCTATCTAACACTGAAAGAATTTTTCAAATCGGACCAGTAGTTCCGAAATTAGCGCGTTCAAGCAAACAAACAAACAAACAAACTCTTCAGCTTTATATATTAGTATAGAATTATAGATAGTAGAGAAGAAGAACATTCTAACCACGGAACATAAAAATTGTTCTGTGATTCTAACTATCTCCTCATCTTCCACAGAAAAGCTCCGGCTCTCCCTATGCGTGGGTTGCGGTGGACAGATCCACGACCAGTACATCCTGAGGGTGGCGCCAGACCTGGAGTGGCACGCCGCCTGCCTCAAGTGCCAGGAATGTCGCCAATTCCTCGACGAGTCCTGTACTTGCTTCGTGAGGGACGGCAAGACTTACTGCAAACGAGATTATACTAGGTAAGATACTTTTTTGACGGTTTCTATGGCTTAGTGGTTCGAGTACCGGACTGATGACCATGAGGTCGGTTCCCATAGAACACAAATGTTTATGTGATGAATATTTTTTTTATGGGATAGGGGGGCAAACGAACAGACAGATCACCTGATTGTAAACGATAACCGTCGCCCATGGACACCCGCAACAACAGAGGAGTCGCAAGTGTGTTGCCCGCCTTTTAAAAGGGTTTGGGCCTCTGGTAACCTCACTCACTCGGCGAAACACAACGCAAGCGTTGCTTCACGCCGGTTTTCTGTGAGGCCGTGGTAGCACGAATGACACGTGACACCTCTGGTGTTGCAGGTGTCCATGGGCGGCGGTGATCGATTACCATCAGGCAGTCCGTCTGCTCATTTGCCTGCTATCACATAAAAAAAGGCAGATTAGGCCCACCTGATGATAAGCTGCAACCACAGGCGTTTTCCAGCAACACCGGCAGTATCACTCACCGGTTGTCGTCTTAAGATCTAAGTTGTTAAGACTTATGTAATTTTAATTGCTGCCCGTTGCTTCTTTGCGCCAATAGCCCTTCAAACCGAAACACAATATCTTAACACATCATTGCTTAGCGGCTACTTTGATACTTACCTATTTTTATCTAAGTAAGCGGCAGGATATTTCGCAATGCGGTAGTATCACCCCACACAAATTCATCAGCACAGTAATTCTACCGTCTCAACCGCTAATATGACGGCCCAAGTATATATACGCTAATTAGCCCATGTTTTACCTGCAGACTCGAATTTCACTCTTCATATTTGCCTTGGAATAATGAAAACACGAATAGTCTCACTAAAAATCACGTCCAAACTGTGTTTTCATAAATAATCTAAGAGCAATCACTAATTTCACATTCCCAAAAAAAATATCGTGATCCAAAAACAACACAACATCGGTAATCGAAAACCCGCTTATCCGGCCGGTGTAAACGGGAACAAACACAGATCGTGTTCCCGCCGCCCGCCGCGCTGTCAAACTGACGTTTGTTTTGGCGCCAAAATACATAATGCTGAGTTGAGCTCCGTTTGTTTTCACTTCGGCACATCACAGTGAGACTTTACCAGCACATTTTCACTATTCACTACTACATTTTCAACGCTTCACATTCGATTTTGGTCCTTATTTCTGTTAAGTTAAAACCTTTGAGGTTATAATAATTTTTATTACCAATTGCCTAGGCTTGTTTGTATTAGTGTAATACTATATTTTAGCAGCGAGAAATGGAAGGGTGAAAAGATAAACATTAGAGGTTATTTTAGTGAATTTCATCTTTGGTGTCTGTGTGTACAAAGTGGCGCCCGACTTTTGATTGACGTAATGCTATTCTTTTTTTAAACTAAAATTTTAGGCATTTTGTAAACCGGTGATAATTGACCAACATGAAGAAATTTCAATTTCACATTTCCTAATTATCTAAACAAGTAGACAGATGCCATCAGAGACAAACATGCTAAGTATTCCGTATCGTCATAAGAACAAACGTATCAACGAAAAAGGGATACATAATTTAGATAATTAGCCCCTGCAACTGTCAGATTTTTCATAAAAAAAAATAAAAAACAAAATTCTATCAAGTTCCATAGACCCCACGGGCTCGAACATCAATTTCCTAGAAAAAAAATACAAAAGAAAAAATAGTGTAAGCAAACCAACATGAAAATCCATCTATAGATAAATAGATTAATAATATAATTATCAATGCGAAAATTACCGCTACATTTTAACCGTTTTCCGCTGAACCGATTTAGATGAAATTTGCCATGGGGATATTGAGAGACCCTGGAAAGGATGGAGGACAGTTTTTGTCTCAAAAAGTTCTTTGGGGTGCAAGTACAACCACAGGTAACAGCCAGAAAAATACCTATGCAGACGGGAAAAATATTTGAAGTACTGGAATCTTGCTTTAATTATAAAGGTAACCGTGTAACGTGGGAGAGCCATGCTTCGGCACGAATGGGCCGGCTCGACCGGAGTGATACCACAGCCTCACAGAAAACCAGCGTAAAACAATGCTTACGTTGTGTTTCGCCGAGTGAGTGAGGAAACCGGAGGCTCAAACCCTTAAAGGCCGTCGACATACTTGCAACTCCTCTGGTGTTGCGGCTGTTCATGGGCGACGGTAATCGCTTACCATCAGGCGATCCGTCTGCTCGTTTACCCCTCTATCCCAAAAAGTTAGGAATTATTTCTATTTGTAGGTATGTCTAATTATTTCACAAGTCACACAAGGTCTCCAAATATTTCTAAGAAAATAACGATAAACTATAGTTGAAAATGTAGATTTTAACTGTTCACTTGAAACCGATAAGATTTCTAACGCGGCTACCCGTTAGGCCGGTTCTTAGAATGTGTGTTAGTATCGGCTATCTCTATTAATTGTTGTGGGACAAAGGTGCCGATGCCGCCTTGACTGCCGCGTCTATTCATCTGTTCGCACTAATCTATTAAATCACTGAATACATTGTGATACGGTTTTCCTAGATACTAGTACAATTTTCATGTATTTTTTACTGATTTTGAAAAACTTACTTTTCAAATTTTAACTAGGTAATTAAAATAACGGTAGGTAGATACTTAATCCAACAGCCGTCACACATTCGATATCGACTTTTGCCTAGAAACTAGCAATAACTTAATCATAAAAAAATAAAATCTTATAAACTTCTTAAATAAATATTGAGATAATATTTTATTTAATTAATATAAGTAATAATAAATAATAGTAGGTATGTTTTCTTGTCTTGTTTTGACATGTGATATTCTGTGACAGGGAAAAGAAGACAAAAATATAATATAAGAATGGGCAAAGACGCTAATATCAAAACAACTTCTCTCATAAAAATTGCCAATTGAATTTTATAATTAACCCTTTAAAAGCTAGCGCGGGACGGAAACGGATTGTTTACATCACCGGTCCGTACGACCGCGTCTCTCAACGCGCGGTAAATATAGGAAATGAACTGAAAATACATCATCGACGGGTTAAAACGTCAAAATTTCATTGTTTGTAGTACTGAGTAATCGTTATCCGTCATTTGAGGAAATGATCGGGATTTTGAAGTGTTATTCGTAAAGGTAAAGGATATCCCATAGGATGTTACAGGGTAAACATTTTAGAGTTATGTTTTTGTTGGTAATGTTGCCACACACTACGATTTTGTTTTGATCACTTCCGATTTCAACGACTTTTCTATAGATTTTTTTTTTATTGATCTTTTCGGCAAACAAATGGACGAACCACCTGACGGTAAATAGTGATTACCGTGGACACCAAAGGAGTTGCCGAGCTTTAACCCTACAGACAGCAGACTGCCAGAGCCGCAGCAACCGAGGGGTTATGTTGTGTTACGCCGAGTGAGTGAGGATACCGGAGGCCCCAACCAATTTAAAAGGCGGGATACGCACTCTGTTGCGGGTGTCATTGGGCGGTGGTAATCGCTTACCATCAGGCGATCCATCTGATCGTTTGCCCCTATCCATCCACAAAAAAAAGATTACCGAAGATTTTCATTCTCAGTGGTGACTATAAGTATATCGGCATTGTAAGTACCTATGTCGGCATTACTTCTGCAATGATCCGAGAATGAAACAACAACAAATATGAGAGGCGCGTACCTTGAATCCTAGCATTCAGGATTCCTTCCTAACTTAACTTGTTTTATAATGAGTATTAATTAACTGCCTCAATAGCCAAGTGGTCCGGACCGCGACTGCTACGCTAGAGGTCCTGGGTTCGATTCCCAGGTCGAGCAAAGTGTTATTGGGTTTTTCTATGAAATTCCCAGTAGCAGCTCGGAGTTAGGAATTTGTGCCCGGTTAATGGCAATAGGCTCGCCACCTATTACATGGGACCTAAACATACCGGCGAACTATGGGTGTACATTAGTACGCCTCTGCCTAACCCTTCGGGGAATACAGGCGTGATGGTATGTTATGTTATGTTAATTAACTGAAATAAATCAATGCTCCAACAAATAAGTAAAATATAAAGTTAACATCAGAAAAGCTCAGCTCCCGTGCGCATGCGTCAGCAAGGCGAGTCAATTAGCGTAACCAAACACCGGGCGGCGGTATCTAGTTTCAGTTTACACAGTATTTACAGATCCTGACATATTGTACCTACAGATGGGCGGCAGGAATACTCACTTACAATTAACACAACATTTGATTGGTCTTAATCAACATCAGAAACATCAATGATAGGTATATGCAGGGAATATGATTTTGATTCATTCACAATTAGTGTGAACTCGCTTATAAGCTTTTTTAACGTGGGAAAGCCATGCTTAGGCACGAATGGGCCGGCTCGACCGGAGTGATACCACGGCCTCACAGGAAACCGGCGTGAAAAACCGCTTGCGTTGTGTTTTAAAAGGCGAAACCCTTTTAAAAGGCGGGCGATACACTTGTGACTCCTCTGGTGTCGCGGGTGTCCATGGGCGGCGGTTATCGCTTACCATCAGGTGATCCGTCTGCTCGTTTGCTCCCCTATCCCATAAAAAAAAAAATTTTTAATCAGCTCCGTTTTTTTTATAAATTACTATTCCAGTCCTATAATTCTTATTTTAAATATAGCGAGATATGTTTTCTTTTTGTTATGTTTGCTGCTCACACCATAAATTATTGTTAGACCACTATACGTGAGGATTTGTTATTGGCTTTCTGGTGACTGTGGTTTTCTTCTTTTTGTCTACTTTTATTAGCTACTACTACTACTACGTACTAAATAAATAAATGAATCAGTGGTAAAAAGGAGGGGCTCGTGGCTAAGCTAACTGGTGTGCAAGGTTAAGCTGCGCTCGCCGCGTTCAATGTGTGGATGGCTATAATATTCTTAATACATCGAGACCCCTCCGTGCCTCTGAGAGCATGTAAAGCCGTCGGTCCCGGTTGTCACACGAACATCTTAGACAATTGTTAGTGGTAGTCAGCAGCCCAAAAAGCCTGACGCCCAGTCTAGATTCCAATATCGGTATTGCCCAGAAATAGGGTAATCGAATAGAACAAAATAGAATTCTCAATGTATGCAAATGACGTAAGCTTTCGACAAATCGAGCGCTCACAAATGTCATAGCCATACATTTTGTTTCTATCCGTTTGTCTATTCGAACTTCAGTAGCCCAAGCACAAACACTCAAAAACGAATTCGTATCGAAATCGAAAATAATTTGTATGAGAAGGAGGTTAATGAACGTAACTAGATGAAAAGAAAGTGGTGTGCCAGGATCGTACGTAGCTAAGTATACCTAATCTCTGCCTATTCAATGGGAGAGAAATGTGAAAATATGTATGTATGTATGAGATTTGTAGCAGAAAAAAACTCATTCGTTTACGATTACGATTCGATAGTTGTTCGTGCTTGGGCTTGCCACTTGTCTACAGGTAGGTAAAGTTCGCGCAAAATAACTTGACTCAAAACTAACGGAGAGGGGGAAAGTTTGCGCAGTACATTTGAGAGTAAAATGTACTAAAAAACGACTACTGCGCATCCGCCATTTTGGTTCAAGTTATTTTGCGCCAACTGTGCAGTATTTTACACGAAGCGACTGTCATCCGGGGGTAGTCGCTTTGTGTAAAATACTGGTATAGACTGGAAGCCGACCCTAACATACCTAGTTGAGACGAGGCTCGGAGGATGAGTGGCAAAAAGCAGTGATATCCTAGTAGGTACCTAACATGACAATTGGCTTTTTTTATGGGATAGCAAACGAGCAGACGGATCACCTGATGGTAAGCGATAACCGCCGCCCGCCACCCGCAACACCAGAGGAGTCACAGGTGCGTTGCCCACCTTTTAAAAGGGTTTGAGCATACGGTAACCTTACTCACTCGCCACGCCGGTTTTGTTTGAGACCGCGGTATCACTCCGGTCGAGCCGGCCCATTCGTGCCGAAGCATGGCTCTCCCACGTTAAAATATAATTCTATAATAATATATACCTACCTAATATATAGCTAGCTTCCTATAACATATACCTAAACAAAAAAATACGGCTCCAAAACCAACATGAAAACAGCTTACGTAAAAACTAGACAGCGTTTACCCGATATCTTATAACCCACCTACCTATAAAGTACGCAGTACAGGTACCTACGTATCCCTGTCTATAGGCGATGCTTTTAGCGGGATTGCCGGGGGTGTACCCACCCCTAAGTGCGGGTCGACGACCCCTCCCAACGGGGTGGGTTTTAAAAATACATCACGCCATTGCTACCCAATCTATTTCGGGTTTTATAACTTTGTTTATTGATGTAAATTCGATTTTGTTTTCAGTTTTTTTTTTGTAAAAAAAATTATACTTCTCTGAATACTCATTTATTTATTTAATTACAACGGTTGTGTTACAACCAATTACAGTAATTAAAATAGAATAAAACAATAAAATAGAAATATAAAAAAGATAATAAATATAAGTCACAAAGTTGTAAAGCTTAATATTGTAATCTGCCTCGTTAGTCTAGTGGTCCCAAGTGCGACTGCTACGCTAGTAGTCTCAGTAACAGCTCGGATTGTGGAATTTGTGACCGCTTAATGGCAATAGGCTCGCCCCCTGTTACATGGGACCTAAACATACCGGCGAACTGTGGTAGTACCTTAGTACACCTCTGCCTTACCCTTCGGGGAATACAGGCGTGATGGTATGTTATGTTGTAATCTGATGTGATAGTTTAGTTTCTTGCCGGCTCTTCTCCAAGACCCTCTTTTTGGAACCGTGCAACTAGTTTTGACTTTTCAAAAGTATCTATCTATATACCTACTAATATATAAAGCTGAAGAGTTTGTTTGTTTGTTTGCTTGAACGCGCTAATCTCAGGAACTACTGGTCTGATTTGAAAAATTATTTCAGTGTTAGATAGCCCATTTATTGAGGAAGGCTGTATGCTATATATCATCACCCTACGCGGACGAAGTCGCGGGCAGAAGCTAGTACTAATATATAAAGCTGAAGAGCTTGTTTGTTTGTTTGCTTGAACGCGCTAATATCAGGAACTACAGGTCCGATTTGAAAAATTCTTTCAGTGTTAGATAGCCCATTTATTGAGGAAGGCTGTAGGCTATAAGTATATCATCACGCTACGCGGACGAAGTCGCGGGCAGAAGCTAGTCTTCTATAATGGTCTAATTGAAATAAAACATATTGAGTTTGACTTTGAAGCTAGTTACATATATGAAAAAACGACTGCCACAGCAAGTAATAGCTGACCGGCCCCAACATACAACAACCATTCACGAACATAACATCTTTTTTCATTCATTTTCATTTCATGAACAAAATCTCGTCCTCAGGTTATTTGGAACAAAATGCGATAAGTGCGGCTCATCCTTCAGTAAGAACGACTTCGTGATGCGCGCCAAAACGAAGATCTACCACATCGACTGCTTTAGGTGCTGCGCCTGCGCCAGGCAACTTATACCAGGTGAGTGGTGACGTCACTACTTCCTACTAATAATAGAAACGTGAAAGTTTGTGAGGATGAATGTATGTTATGCTGTCACGCTAAAACGGCTAAAAGGATCTGGATAAAATGGGTCCCGAAAATAATTAATAAAAACGGTCTGTATACATCAGAGAGGTGAATCTGTTGGTATCTCAGGATCCGTTTAATTAATTGAAATAATAAGTTCACCAGTTTTTAAGTTGGAGCATATACTTTCTAACAGTGATAACAAAATTAAAATCTATTCAGTAGTTTTTGCGCCACAAACAGAAAAACAGACAAGGATTTTAAAAATCGAATTTTTGGTTTCGGAGACGTTTATAGACCCGAACCCACTTGTTTTTTTTTATATCTTCAATGTACAGACACAGCTTTTTTACAATTTTATAATAGTAGAAGAAGACATCAATTAATGTTACTCTTAAATTTTTTAATTAATATTACATTGATCTCCGCAAATGTAAACTTTTGAATACAGCCATTAGTCATAAGGCATTGGCGGTCAGAAGTAATATGCTGGCCCGCAGGTTTGCGCGTTGTAATGATCAAGTTAAAGTCACACTATTTAGAGCCTACTGTCAGACTTTCTACACGTGCAGCCTGTGGTACAGGTATACGCAGAGGCCGCTCAATGCCCTACGTGTCCAATATAACAATGGATTTAGGATGTTGTTAGGGCTACCCCGCTTTTGTAGTGCCTCCGGTATGATTTGCCGAGGCCAGGGTAGACGGCTTCCATGCCATCATGCGCAAGCGGCTCGCATCCTTACTAAGCAGAGTCCGGGCTAGCACTAACAGCATCCTAAAGGTCATTGCAAGTAAACAGGACTCAAATATCCTGAAAACATTTATTCGGGCACAAATTTTATAATAGTTTTGTTAATCTTTTAATAAGTATGGACTTGTAACTTGGTCTGATATAAAGATTTATTTATTTATTTTTTTATTTATTAATCTACAAGTAGATAAAACAATAAATAAGTACTACTACTATAAAATTAAATTAAACTTATTTTATATAAATATTTTATTTTAATTCTTTTTATCTTCATCAGGTGACGAATTCGCGTTACGAGAAGGAGGCGCCTTATATTGTAGAGAAGACCATGACGTTTTAGAAAAGGTTTGTCACTGAAATGCATAATTAAAAATATCAAGATCTTCCGTGTATGAACGACATTACTTATGTAATTAAGGCTGGTCGTTTCGCTGAGCCCGCCAAATTCAAATTACAATTGGTTTTTCGCAACTAAACACAACTTTATCAAATTGTATTATGATTCAGATTCGAATACCGTTAATCTAGATTCCTACCCAACCAATTTCTCTACCACTACTTCACTGGAAAGAAACGACCGGAAAATCGATCCAAACTCGGGAAAGTTGGTAGCCCAATGGCTAGGGCATCGGACATGATTGCGATCATGTGGTTGCCGGTTCGAAACCCACCCATTGCACTACCGACGTGAACCCACTCATAACACAAGCATTTTAGCTTAGCAATACTAGTAATGTGGTGTGTGCAAGTGGTCCCGAGGGCGACTGCTACATTAGAGGCCTTGGGTTCGATTCCCAGGTCGAGCAAAGTGTTATTGGGTTTTTCTATGAAATTCCCAGTAGCAGCTCGGAGTTAGGAATTTGTGCCCGGTTAATAGCAATAGGCTCGCTCCCTATTACATGGGACCTAAACATACCGGCGAACTGTGGGTGTACATTAGTACGCCTCTGCCTAACTCTTCGGGGAATACAGGCGTGATGATGGTATGGTTGCCGGTTCGAAACTCACCCATTGCACTACCGACGTGAACCCACTCGTAACACAAGCATTTAGCTTAGCACGAGGGGTTAACAAGAATACTAGTTATGTGCGACCATCATTGCTAGTAATCTTTTTTTTTAAATTGCATTTGCTAATTTTCAGTGACGTATTTTGGATGAAATGATGAGCAGGAACCAAGATGAACGGTATCGGAATCCGAATAACAAAACACTTTCATCAAATTGTGTTGGAATTACAATTATTTTTTTATATTGGAAATTTGGTCCGCCGCATCGGACTCTTACGGCATTGCAATCGAAGTCTATAATGTCTCTCCCTGAGACTATGGATTCTAGTCTTATTACTTACCTACTAGCTGTTACCCACGACTTCGTCCACGTGGTATTAAAAAAAGTAGCCTAAGTTACTCCTTGTCTCATCAGCCATTTCAGAGATTAGCCGAAACAAACAGACAGACAGACAGACAAAAATTGAAAAAATATTGTTTTGGTATATGTACCGTGTACTTAAACATCCAAATGCACTCAGTAAAAAGCGGTTATTTTAATATTACAAACAGACATTCCAATTTTATTTATTTGTATATAGTATAGAAGATGTATAGATGTATACCCAGATGTATATAGATTAAATATTTTCGTTATGTACCAGCGAACATGTTATGAATTTGTCTAAATACAGTGAAACTCGTGTGTTCAGAGCGCGACCGCGAGTGGCGCCACCAGCGGGAACGCTGAGAGCAACAACAACACAACTTTGAGCAACAACAACTCACACCACCCACACGAACTTGGATCTATGTCTGGTGAGTATAGTGTCAAGTTTCTACTGTGATATATATGTAGACAGAGCAACAACACAACTTTGAGCAACAACAACTCACACCACCCACACGAACTTGGATCTATGTCTGGTGAGTATAGTGTCAAGTTTCTACTGTGATATTCAGAGCAACAACAGCACAACTTTAAGCAACAACGATGCAACTGTAGTTGAAACTTTATTTTACTTTAAAACTCATTATTGTTGTTGCTGTTATGTTTTCTCTAAGCAACAACGACATCAAAGTTGTGTTGTTGTTATACAGAGTGGTGTTACCTACAACAACAACTCCTGCAAAACATGAGGAATACCTCTTACAAATGAGGAATTTACTTAGTTACAATTATTTCATTATTTAGAATTACAACAATATAATATTTAATCAACAATTCTTGACAACCTACCAACAACTCTGAATTTTGTTTATTTTCCGATTATTTACTTAAAAATCGGTTTAAAGGAACTACATTCAAACAGTTCAAGCAAAAAATCTCAAGGAAACGCAATAATAAAAATCAGTGTTAGAAAATCCTTGGAGCCGGCGCCAGTAAGCGCCACCTGCCGTATCTACGCCAAACTATTTACATAGTGTACAAAGCAACCATTTATTGATACGCATGAGCGATGCCCGTGTCGATACTCGTACTGGAGGTTCCGTACTATAGGAATAAAAATAAATACGATTACCTTTTTAATTATTAAATTATCCTATAATGGTCCTAATGTATTAATGCTACTAAAAGACCATTATTCCTCTGGAATCGATTCATTTTAGAATTATTAGCAGATCCTTAGCATTTTTTTATGAGAATCATAATTATGATTCATTCAAAGCGCCCTTTAAGGCCTGTCTACTGAAAAACTGTTGTATGAAACAAGATGAAAACATAAAACGCTAAAAGTACTGATGGGATGTTATTCTTAAAAAAGTCTTTAATAGAAAAATACCTAAATAATCTACATTACTGGTACAGAACCAGCTTATCCGTTTAAAAGTGACGTGGAATGTGTGTGTGAAAAATTGATGTTTTTTGCCCTCCTAGATGTAAAATCCTGACTACTTAACTGTAAAACCAAATTTATTCTATAGAAACAACGACAAATAACTCTTGTACCCAAAGACCAATGTCTTACTATGAGAACTAAAAAGCAATTCCTCTGAAATAAATTCAAACATATTTTAATATGGTTTATCAAATGCGGCCTTTTTGACCCATCGAATCATATTTCCTTAAAGAACGTAGAAAAATTAACAACAAATAAATGGATAGCGATAGCGCACGAAACCGACGCAACACATTATTATACATACTTTACATCGAGTAATATTAGATCTAGCCTATCGTACACGCGATTACTGGAACTTATCTACACTAGAGCCTTATCGATATTATCATTACAAATTCGAGCATTGATAATCGTTTCGCGATCATGCCGTGATTTGACGATAACGGCTTTGATGTGAGCCGACAAAGGCGCCGCCGCGTTTGATATCGCCGAACAAAGTTAGTGACTTGTATCTTTTATCGGTTAATTAAAAAATGTGTTAAGTCTAGTTTGGTTTTGTGAGATAATTGTGGTTTAGTATGTGTAATCTGCAAACAATATTTTTGTCATTTTGTTTTAAATGCCAATTGTCTTAGTGAAACCACAGATTAAAACGTACTTTAATTACATAAGTTGTTTTGTATCCAAGTAACCTTTTTAAAAGACATTGCATGTGTTTGTTTACTACGTACCTCAAAAAATTTAATCTGTTATTAGTAGATAATGTCGCTTGTAGTTACATGAAAGGCCACGCATCCACAGTTCAGTCAATTCGACATGTTTCTAGGAAATGAATCTAATCTTCCATAGTATTTAAAGACAAAGGACCACTTTTTATTCTAGAATCCGAACATTAGGACCATTTTATTCTTACATAAAAAATACTCAAATAAATGTGTAATGACTGTTACACTGCCATAGATATTTGCACGACCAAAGTAACTGGAGATCGTTACAATGGTTACCCATCCATAGACCGACCGCAAAAAAGAAAGCTGAACTTGTGTAAACTCATTTAAACCCCCTTCACAAACACACTTCTTTTATTATAGAGACCGTAACATACTCTGATATTATGAGGATTTTTAGGTTGTGAAAAAGGCATAGCACTATTCAATGAACAGAACGGCATTTCTCTCCTTCAATCGCAATTTGACGCATGGCCTCTGGTCATTTCTAAGTAACCCTTAATTAAAAATGCATAATGGAAAATTTCAATTCTTTTACACCCTATACTGCCCAGTTGTCCACCCTAAAACCAAAGTAATTATCTCTAATTATGAATGTACAAAGGTGTCAATGGATTATAAAGGTGTCAAATAGGGATTGAGTGGACGGACGCACTAATCTCTGGTTATTAGAGTGACCCTCCCCTCTACATGTTTGTAGCGATTAGATCTATAGTCTCGGACATTACTGGTTAAATATTTAAATAACATACCATCATCACGCCTGTATTCCCCGAACGGTTAGGCAGAGGCATACTAATATGAAGCGTCGGTAGCCTAATGGCTAGGGCGTCGGACTTGCGATCATGTGGTTGCCGGTTCGAACCCCACCTATTGCACTACCGACGTGAACCCACTCGTAACACAAGCAATCTAGCTTAGCACGAGGGGTTAACAATAATACTTACTAGTAATGTGCGACCCGATAGTAAGCTTTTAAAAAAAAACACCCACAGTTTGCTGGTATGTTTAGGTCCCACGTAATAAGGGGCGAGCCTATTGTCATTAACCGGGCACAAATTCCAAACTCCGAGCTGCTACTGGGAATTTCATAGAAAAACCCAATAACACTTTCCTTGACCTGGGAATCGAACCCAGGACCTCTAACGTAGCAATCGCGAAGGACCACTAGGCTAATAAGGCAGTTTAAATAACACTATCTAGTAATAAATGGGTTCTAGTACTAGTAACAGAAAAAGGAAATAAGGCAGGCATCATTCAGTCTGTTCAGTCAGTTCATCAGTTCTGTTCATCAGTTCTGTTCGTGGTGAATGTACCGCATCGCATGGCCGTGACTAAATGGTTAAATTTACTGGTGGTGTTTAAGTATCACCCTTACTGTCTTCTATGCTGCCAACCCAACTATTCCTCCTGAATTTTTACCCCACCCTCCCAAAAAGGGTTTAAAAAGATTTTACAGAGTTGGCAACGCGCGAGAGATATCCCTGGTGTTGCAAGCGTCCACTTACCATCAGGCGGGCCGTATAACTTTAAAAAAAAATCTGTTTCCCACCGCTACTAAAGTAGTATAAAAAAATGTCACTGCATAGTCTCAGTTTACTAGTTGTGTGTTTTGGTACCGAGGTCATACTATTAAACCAGGCAGCTACATTTTAAAATTTTTTTAGAAACATAACATTAATTGTTATAATCCTACATTTAGGCCCACTTGCACCAAATTCTTAAATGTGTTTAAGTCATATTTAAACACAATTTTTCATAGTAATTTCGTGTTTAAATACAATTTAAACTTCTTGGTTGAAAAGAAATACCTGTTCTACTGGATACCGCATAGCTCATATTACCTTTAGATTATATGATTTTAAATAAATCCTTTTTTCTTGTACCATCAGATTCAGGCAGTGAGTCAGGGTCCCACAAGAGCGGTCGTGCGCGCACTACCGCGGCTGCAGACGGCAAACCGACGCGCGTGCGCACCGTACTCAACGAGAAACAACTGCATACACTCAGGTAAGATTTCTGGTCATTCCCAAAAAAAATATCGTACATCAAACGCTAGCTTCTTCTAAAATAAAAAGAAAAATTAAAAACTGTAATAAAAAATATACAACATTTTTTTTTTTAATTCTTAATTTATTAATAGAGGTTTGTTCATATTTGAACATGTCACCTCCGTAAGAAAAATCACTACATATTATAAAACAAAGTCGCTTCCCGCTGTCTTTCCCTATGTATGCTTAGATCTTTAAAACTACGCAACGGATTTTGATGCGATTTTTTTTAATAGATAGATTGATTCAAGAGGAAGGTTTTAAGTTATTTAACATCACGCTACGACTCTTAGGGACGGGGCAGCGCGGGTGAAACCGCGGGCGGGTCGCTAGTAACATAATAATACAAAACTAACATTAATTACAGATAATAGTAGGGTGACATATTCTTAATAGCTATTTGTGCCAACTTATAGAGCAATCTGGCTTCCTTCGACAGAGGGAAGGAAAAAATGCTCCTGTGACCTTTTTTAAATATTTTTGGGATAAAATATAACATGATATAAAAGTTATTGGCATCGATTCAGTTACTTATTCTGAGCAAACTATATTCTGGTTTCACATTGAACATAGGTATACTAAAAATAATGTTGTATAATTTATAACTTCACAGAACCTGTTATGCTGCAAACCCTCGTCCTGACGCGCTCATGAAAGAACAGCTAGTGGAGATGACAGGGCTGAGCCCACGCGTCATCAGGGTCTGGTTCCAGAACAAACGCTGCAAGGATAAGAAGAAGACCATCCAGCTCAAGATGCAGATGCAACAGGAAAAGGTGGGTACTTCTTCGATCATTCTAGAATTGATGCGTAGTGCATTAAGCCTCCCCGTGTGGTAATTTACATGATTTAAACACATTTTTTTAATTGACGCTGTGTTTCGCCGAGTGAGTGAGGATACCGGAGGCACAAACCCTTTTAATTGCACTTGTGACTCCTCTGGTGTTGCGGGTGTCCATGGGCGGCGGTTATCGCTTACCATCAGGTGATCCGTCTGCTCTTTTGCTCCCCTATCCCATAAAAAAACATTTTACATCATTCTATTGCCACTTTATTGTTTAACTAGATTCTGCCCGCGACTTCGTCCGCGTAGCGTGATGATATATAGCCGATAGCCTTCCTCAATAGCAATGGGCTATCTAAAACTGAAAGAATTTTTCAAATTGGACCAGTAGTCCCTGAGATTAGCGCGTTCAAGCAAACAAACAAAAAAACTCTTCAGCCTCCGCAAATGCCCTGTTGCTCTGGTATTGCCGTGCAGCGGGTCGTTGAGCTCCCTAAATAATGGTTGAGCTACACGATGACTGGTGTATGCGTGCCGTCAGTTAGGACAGGTCAACTCAAGACTGCTATGGCTCTTTCTTCAAAAGGCCTGTTCAGATTTTGTCCTACATCGTAAAACACATATCCTATAGTCAAATCAAAGTCAAAGTCAAAATCATTTATTCAATATAGACTACTAGGTAGTACTTTTTGAACGTCATTTTTACATTATAGACAGCTCCCAAAACGCCCGCCCTTCACCGCTTCCTAGTGTTTTCGCTGGGAAGAAGAAGCGGCGCAACAAACTCCCCAGCAAACACATTTCTGTCTGATAAGTTACTAAGGCGGTATACAAGATTTCAAATCATTGTTTGGGGTACTTAATAATTTATTCATTGCTACTGTCAGCTGGCGCACATACTACTACTACTACTGTCTGGACTTTAAAAGAGACCATGATTCTCTGAGTTTGTTTCGGCGTTTCTTCTCAGAGGTCATCAGATAGGAACTGCCGGCGCCATCTAGTAAAAAAAAAACTATGTAAAACAACTTGTAAGTGTTTTTTTAAGATCTATTTAACATACCATCACGCCTGTATTCCCCGAAGGGTTAGGCAGAGGCGTACTAATGTACACCCACAGTTCACCGGTATGTTTAGGTCCCATGTAATAGGGGGCGAGCCTATTGCCATTAACCGGGCACAAATTCCTAACTACGAGCTGCTACTGGGAATTTCATAGAAAAACCCAATAACACTTTGCTCGACCTGGGAATCGAACCCAGGACCTCTTGCGTAGCAGTCGCGCTCCGGACCACTTGGCTAATGAGTATCATTTATCAGCTTTATATATTAGTATAGATTCCATTGTATCACAATCAAAAGTTAACAAAAGTAAATCTCTATTGTCGAAGGTTCCAACTTATCCTTTGCCACAGGAAGGCCGACGTCTCGGCTACATGTCGATGGGCGTGCCGCTGGTAGCGGGCTCGCCCGTGCGGCACGAGGCGGCGGGCTCGCTGGCGCTGGAGGTGACGGCCTACCAGCCGCCCTGGAAGGCGCTCTCCGACTTCGCGCTGCACGCCGACCTGGACCGGGGCCCGCAGCACAGCGCCGCCTTCCAGCACCTCGTCAATCAGGTTGGTGTTTGAGAACACCTAAATATTAATTTCATGTATTGTCGTAAACAATAAGACTCCAATCAAATACTGTGGTAATTATGTTTATTTAAAGATAATTTAATTAAGGCTGATCGTTTCGCTGAGCCCGCCAAATTCAAATTACAATTGGTTTTTCGCAATTTTTAGGTCTATAACACATTCTAGATTCCTAGCTGTAGTAATTGCGACATTAGCTATACAATATTCACCTTTGCTTGTAAATCGATATTGTAGCTAAAAGTAGGGTCAATCGTCAATTTTGGCCAAAATTCAAGATTGAACCTACTTTTAGCTTCTTTAAAGTTTATTAAGCACCTATCAAAACATACGCGCTCGTCTGACCTAAAGATAACATGCCCTTTATTAGTTTCCTTCTTATTTGGCTCATATTCCTCTACAGTTCGACAGGCTTCCGACGTTTGCAATTTCTTTGGCCATGTATGCATAAGCGCGAAGATCTGTCGTTTCTCCCACTGAACATAATAAAAATAAGTATTCTGTGTTCTAATCCATAAGGGTATACTTCAATTTAAAATCTTACTTCTTTGCACACAGCGGTTGCTAGCAGCATCAAATTTCTCGATACTGCTTTTTATGTCTCTTAGGACCAAAACCGCAAGGAATAAAAATCAACACCTAACTTGACAGCAAAATTATGTGTAACAAAGTACTCTAATTACTTCCAGATGCATGGGTACGACATCCCCAACCTGCCCCCGCCTCGTGCTCCGCATGGAGAGGACAACTACGTCACGTACCTCGAGAGCGACGACTCGCTGCCCCCCTCGCCCTAGTGCCGCGTCACATAATACAGAGACCTCGTGTGTGAAAGACTTGGTGCAAACAATAGTGGTTTTAAAAAGTTATAAAAACCTATGTACAGTACAGGCTTCTGGCTGGAGGCATTCGGTGCCCCGCCACCAAATCCGGTTACGCTGTCAAGATTCCCTGACAATTGTACAAAAAAAAATTGACAGGCTTAGACACGATATGACGTTAAAAAAATGGATCTTTGACATTAACGTATTGTCAGCTGTGAGGAATTTGTTGATATAATTCATGCAACTAAGTAAAAAAGCCCCAGATTCAGAGATGAGTCTGACATAAACATAATTATGTTACCTTTGTCAAATTAAAAAAAAAACTAAGGAACCATAACTTAAAATGGTCTTTGTATCCTAAGGGCCAATTGCACCAACTTGTTGAATGTGTTTAAATTGTATTTAAACACAAAATTTGTATCAAAAATTGTGTTTATATAGATTTAAACAGATTTAAGATGTTGCTGCAAGTAGCCCGCCCTAAGACTATATTTTTTTTCTGTCTTAAGGTCTAAGGCTAAAACGGCCACATACAGTACCTAATTCCTCGGTAATCAATTCATATTTAAAAGCCAGCTCCTTAGTCCTTTTCTAATATGAAACGTACATAATCAAACTACGATTATCAGAAAAGGCCTTATTAGCCTTGCAGATCAGACCATTAAATTCACTCCATGTGATCACCAAAAAATTGATTGGAAAAAGTTCATGGGATAGAATAAAGCCCAGTGTAGGGTGTATCCACTTTAATAATAATAATAAAAAAATAAAAATCTTTATTTACAGACTACTTTGTGTTAGTATTTAAAAAAGCAGAACAAAAATAAAATAGAAACAGAAGCAAACTTTAAGCAGAATAAAAATATGTAACATACATAAAGAATTTGATTCCCTTTTGAGCTAATTTAAACCTTGTCACATGAAAAAATCAAACGATAGTTGCAATATGTTGTCAGATCTAGATCTACATTGCAGACAGTTTTTTTACTATTTTTCATTGTAGGAGTTGATTATTGCCGAATCATTAAGATATTAATAAATATCTTAAATCCTATGTTTAATTCAATTGTGAAATCTTGGTCAGTTTTACCTTACTACTTTGGTAATAGATTATCAAAATGATTTTGAGCAGTAATAATAATTAATAATAGTATTTTTGTAATATAGAAATCAAATATAAAATAAAATTATTACTTATTCCCTATGTATGTTTTTTTTGTAAAAATGAATGTATTTTAGATCATTTATTGCTGCCCAAAAATCAAAGTAAAATTATTTAAATTAAACTATTATATAATAATGTGATGTTTACCATTAAATTGTATTATATTTAAATAAATGTACTTATAGTTTTAATTTTTACCAGTGGGTATGTTATTCTATAATTTTTATTATGATCTGTTAGTGTTTTCATTGTATATACATTTTTGTGTAAATATTAATGTATAAAATAATATGTAATTATATTTTCCCTACTAATTAAATAAGCATGTATTCCTAAGGCCTTCTTTATTGATGTAAAAAAATAGTCACTTTTATACTATTATTATTTTACGTATTATATTAAATGTAATTTACAATAATTTATCCCTCAAATGCTGTTTACATTTTTTTACGAAGAATATTCTATAGAGTATTAATTGTATTGACATTGTTTAATGTAAAAAAATACAATTATAATTGTTCTAACTCGATAGAAATTACCAGAAAGTTAATTTATTCGGTAGCTAATTACACTGTACTTAGATTGTGAGCATAATATTAATAAAAATATTGAATACGTATTAAAATTTGGTTTTGGCCTGTTTACCCTTTTAAATTAATTTAATATCAGACTGCAAAAAATATACACTAAGAAGGAGCAACTGCATTTACACTACTCGGATACCTACGAGTATTGTTTGACCACTAAGGGCCACTTGCACCAACTTCAAAATGATATTTAAATTGTATTTAAACACGATTTTTCATAGAAATTTTGTGTTTAAATACAATTTAAACACATTTAAGAAGATGGTGCAAGAGGCACTAAGTATAAGAATAAGAAGAAGACTGCATTCCGTTTTTTGAAGAAGGATTTTTTGATATTATTGTTTATTTTTTAATTTTATGTAAGTATTTACTGCAACAACTAAAACGTCATCGAATTAAAAAAAAACATTTCTATATAACAAAAATGTCCCATAGTGACGTTTTCCGGGGGCCCAAACCCTTTTAAAACAGCAGGCAACACACTGACACTTGTAACTCCTCAGGGGCCCTAGTCTGCTATTTCAATTGACTCAGAATGACTGTCCAATGGCACTAAATGACTTAAGAAATGACAGATTTCGTAGAGAAAACTGTCAAAAATCAACCATTATGAAGTCACTGAATCACAATTCTGACACAACTGAATAGTAGACTCGGCACCCTGGTGTTAATGATGTCCATGGGCGGCGATAATTGCTTACTTACCATCATGCGATCCGTCTGTTCGTTTGCCCTCCTATCCCATAAATAAAATAACTAAAAAACCCGACTGCATAAAACACTTTAAAAAAAACTAAAAAGACAAAAACAAGTCTAGTAGTCCAGACCTATGTAAAGTAATATTGAATAACTACACCATTTAAATGTTATCATGATCGGTCGGTCACGATTCACGGTCACGATTTTGAATGGGTCCCGACGGCAAGATCATGAAAACATTTAAATGGTGTAGTTATTCAATATTACTTTACATAGGTCTGGACTACTAGACTTGTTTTTGTCTTTTTCGTTTTTTTTAAAGTGTTTTATGCAGTCGGGTTTTTTAGTTATTTTAATTACGTAACTTGTTTCCGGATTTTTAGTGCAAAACTACGAAAAATCTGCAGACGCTTAATTTAAAACTAAGGTGTGTTATTTACTTGTGCAAGATTTATACAATACTGTTACGGAATGCTCAAAACATATTTTTCAGCCCACGCATTAAAGCGCATAAAATCCGCCATTTTGTTTTTTTTTTAATTTCATGTACCCAGTGACACTCGTGCCATCAAGACAAATCTAATGAGGTATCATTTATCTAAATCGGTTGCTCCGTTGAATAGTTACGAGCGGACATAGGAACGGACATACATACATACATACTCGTACATACATACACGTCAAACACATAACCCTCCTCCTTCGGCAGTCGGGTAAAAAATACCTACATAATTATACTAGGATTTTCAATTACTAGAATTTCATTGGGCTAGTAGTCGTAAACACCACTCCTACGCTAGAGGTCCCGAGATCAATTCCCAGGTTGAACAAAGTTTCATTGGTTTTTCTATGAAATTCTCAGTAGCAGCTCGGAGTTAGGGATTTGTGCCCGGTTAATGGCAATAGGCTCGCCCCCTATTACATGGGACCTAAACATGGGACCCAAACAGGCGAACTGTGGATTTGAAAACCCACTTTTAAGGATTCGCCTCAAATTGAAGTTCTAAGTCATTTTTAAATGTGGATCATTTAAAAATGATTAATAAGAGATACGAGATATACCTAACAGTGACATCTAAGTGCGTGAGAAGTGTCGAAAAAGATATACCTAAAATAAAATACCTACCTATCTAATTCAATGTATTTTGACGTAAGTCTTACCTACTAGTATACCATAGATTAAATGTATATTTGTATATACAGTAGAATCCGTTTATTATGACTCCGCCTATATTGACCAACCGCTTATTATGACGTAATCACACAACGAAGTTTGGTTTTCATATAAAATTCTCGTAAAAGTAGTCGGATATAATGACTTCGCTTACAGTGACATGTCGCTTAGTATGACCCATTTTTAATAAATTATATCCGGTTAAAATGACCGACATGGTTCTTCTGCAATGTTCGTTGATTCCCGACGACGACGTCCACCACGTGGATCGTTTTTTTTATCTTTTTTTATGCTATTTCTAATATTTCTTTTATATGTGGGTTGCACATTACTAGTATTCTTGTTAACCCCTCGTTCTAAGCTAAATATGCTTGTGTTACGAGTGGGTTCACGTCGGTAGTGCAATTGGGGGGTTTCGAACCGCCAACCACATGATCGCAAGTCCGACGCCCTAGAAATTAGGCTACCGCTGCTTTAAGTAACAATAGCAATAGCAATTGACACTTGCAGGTTACGTATTACTTTTAATGATATCCTGTGAAAAAAATGTCATCTCAATGCCGTAAAGCTCTCTTCTCGTTTAATTCAAATGTTTTAAAACCGAATCATACCTACTTATTACGTGCAATTTTTTTTATGGGATAGGGGGGGCAAACGAGCAGACGGATCACCTGATGGTAAGCGATAACCGCCGCCCATTGACACCCGCAACATCAGAGGAGTCACAAGTGCGTTGCCCACCTTTCAAAAGGGTTTGGGCCTCCTTATTTTGATTTTATAAGCAAATTTATAGCTAAAAAAGTTATTTTTTCACTAAACGCTTTATATGACGTCCGCTTATTATGACGTGTTTGTCGATTCCCTTCGATGTCATTATAAACGGATTCCACTGTAGTATACTTAGATTATACATACCTAAGTATAAAGTTCGCGCAAAATAACTTGACCCAAAACTAACGGAGAGGGGAAAGTTTGCGCAGTGCATTTGCGTGCAAAATGTACTGAAAATCGACTACTGCGCATCCACCATTTTGATTCAAGTTATTTTGCGTATACATACATACCATCACGCCTGTATTCCCCAAAGGGTTACGCAGAGGTGTACTAAGGTACACCCACAGTTCGCCGGTATGTTTAGGTCCCATGTAATAGGGGGCGAGCCTATTGCCATTAACCGGGCACAATTTCCAAACTCCGAGCTGCTACTGAGAATTTCATAGAAAAACCCAATAACACTTTGCTCGACCTGGGAATCGAACCCAGGACCTCTAGCGTAGCAGTCGCACTTTGGACCACTAGACTAAAGAGGCAGTCTTACTTAGTACTTACTCTCTCATGATTTTAATTTTATGAACTTTTAGGTAATAGGTAGGTGTGTCAAACTGACTCTTTCCAATTGGATTAATTTCGATAACGCAAATTTTTAACCTACATAGGTATGTGTTTTTGTACCTACCTAATCTCTGACTGCATTTTCATAAAGTCGTCAACTGCATGAATTTTTAACTGTATTTCGGCTGTGGATGGCAGTCGGCAGAGGGTTGTGGGTTGAAACTCGCTTGAAGATGAGTAACGCTTATTCTTCATACAAATGGTTAAAATAACAAAATACATTATTAAATTGACACTATTTATAATTTCAATAAACCGTCTTGAATTTGCCCTATGTGATTGCAATACTATTTTTGTGTTCAACGCCATCTGTTATCGTTTATTAAAACTATGTTTAACTTCCTAATTCGTAACACTGCGGCACGTTGCGTTGTGTTGTGTGCTCGAATTAAAGGACCGTAGTTGCACCAATCATTTCTAGATGGCGCTAATCAATACTTTGAAGAACATTATTTGTTTGTTTCATAATATTAACTACAGCACATATAATAGAGACTACAGGTACCTACACTATATCGAATTTAATCTCCGAAATAGAAAGTTTATTATCCATTGTTTATAGGCAGTTTGTGGTAATTTATTTACATTTATTTTGTTTTTTTCGTTTAGAAGAAAATAAAAAAGGAAATTACTTTTATTAATATTGATTATTCTTATATTTCACATCTTATTTACGAATTTTTAGTAACATTTTATAAACATTTTTATCATTCATTCTTTACGCAAAATCATTCACTACCCCAACACTATTAGTTGAAGTGTGGTATCATTATTTCTCTTCGAACTGTCAAGTTACTTGCACCAACTTTTTAAATATGTATTTCATTAATTATCCACTAAATATTTGTTTATTCAAAGTCAAATGTTTATTAATTATTATAGGTACTTTTGAATAGTTCAAAACTAGGTGCGCGGTTCCAAATAGTGGGTCTTATGGAGAAGAACCGGCAAGATACTCCATAGATACTCCTTTTTTAGCCTTTTTATCATTTCATCTTAGTTATTTATTTATATACCAGTAATAGCTTAGTGATATCAAGTGATATGACCAATGGACTGCCAAGTCAAAGATCCGAACCTTGGCTCTTCGAAGTCGCGATTATCACGCAGTTTCTTTCTGCTTTCAACCAACCAACGTGAGGATACCTATATGACAGAGATTTTTTCGACGGCGTGTGAAGTCTGCCAACCTGCATTAGGCTAGCGTGGTGGACTGAGCAATCCCTGTCATTTTGAGAGGAGATTCGTCGCTAGCAGTGGGACAGACAAATGATTAGGTTGTTATGACGAGAAATAAAAGTATACTTAAGTATTTTCAATTTTTTTATCACATTTATTAATTTCATTTCACAATCTACTCAACACATAGATGAATTTTAAAAGTCCCTGCTCTCACTTTAGTCCGATTGCTTAATTGGGGCCCCACCTACAGTAATTCAGATGTAAAAACCACAAGGAATTTCTGATTCTGTAAACCTTTATTTGACTGAAATTCTGCACTCCCTTGCGCCTTACACATCAGCTAGCATCGCTCCTAAGATAAGATACTTACATGTTATTTTAATCCTTGTGAATTTCAATACAAAATGACATGCATTAGACTCTATCACACTCTAAACTTACATCTCCTCCCGCATGCCCTTCATACCTCAGTTAACCACCAAATAAACAACCGAACTAGAATTGAGCACCAGAAATGACTAAATGACATGATATCTGATACACCAATGAAGACAAATATCAGGTAATATTAGAATCTGATGATGAGCGACGTAACTAGAATGGATAAAGCAAGGAACGAGTTTTAAGGCAGAAATTTAAATTAGAAGAAGTCTGGCAGTAGCGTGATGAAAAGAGAGAGAGAAAGATATGAATGTGAACGGATAGAGGGGTAGAGAAATACCAAGGAATTTCTCAACATCGTGGGAGAGCCATGCTTCGGCACGAATGAGCCGGCTCGACCGGAGTGTTATCACCGCCTCACAGAAAACCGGTGTGAAACTGTTGTGTGCAACTTAAGAAATTAAAAAAAAAAAAAGAAATCACTTTGACATCTCTAGATTGTCCTTGGTCAAGATGTCTCGATCTGGTAATGACTTCTTTTGTCCGGTTTAAGTTTTTAACTGTGCTATTTTGTGCTGTAAGTTGTTCAGTTTAATAAAACACCAAAATACTGTCTGCCACGACCTTTTTATTTTAAAAGTCCAATAGGTTATGGGCCCAGACCCGTCCTTTTGTGCGGATTACGTGGATGCAGACAGGTTGATAATAAAACTCGGATCAAGATCAAGCCATCATGGATGCTAGTTCTGTTTCTGGGGTACCGGTAAACGTCGCTGGAATTACGGTTGTGAAACTAAAAGGCAGCGAAAATTGGTCAATATGGAAATTTCAGACAAAAATTCTATTAAATGGACAAGGCCTTTTTGGAATCGTGTCCGGCATAGTAAAAAAGGACGATCCAAACATTAAGTCAGAATGGGAAGTACTAGATGCAAAAGCACAAACTCACATCGTGTCACGAGTCTCCGAAAATGTTATGCAACATTTATTTACATGCAGCAGTGCAGCTGAAATGTGGACTAAATTGTCATCAATTTATGAACTCACAAGCTCAATGAGTGTCCATCTCCTACATGAAAGGTTTATGAAGTATAAATATGAGGAAGGAGGCATGGCAAACCTGTTTAGTAAAGTTGAGCACATGGCGAATCAGTTAAAACAGGCAAATGAAACAGTTTCTGACCAAATGATTATTACAAAAATTCTCATGACATTACCACCACAGTACCGACATTTCGTATCTGCGTGGGAAAGTGTTCCTCAGAAATCACAGACACTAAATGACCTACAAGCAAGGTTGCTCATAGAGGAGGAGCGCATGAAAGAAAATGAGGAACCTGTTGCCTTAGCTGTGCAACGCACAAAATGTTTCAAGTGTGGGAAGATTGGCCATAAAAAGAATGTATGCAGATCAAACATAACTTGCTCATATTGCAAAAAGGTAGGACACACAATAGAGCAGTGCTATTTTAAGAAAAATAAAGAAAAAGGAAACAAAAACTCAAAGGAAAATAAAGATGGGTCAAAAGGAATTATAGGACAAGTATCACGTGGAAATAAAGGGCATTCTTCAAAAGAAAAAGGAAATAATAGTTCACAAGAAGATGACTCAAAAGGAAATGCCTTTATATCGAGCGCATTTATTGGTAACCATGCTGCATCAGAAGAATGGATAGTGGACAGTGGTGCAAGTGACCACATGACCTATAATAAAAATTATTTTTTCAGCTTTTCAATTATTTCAGGGGATAGATATGTCATAGTTGGAGACGGGAGGAAACTAAAAGTACAAGGAACAGGACAAATAATACTCAAGGCTTATGATGGCAACAAGTATGTGGAGACTACACTAAACCATGTGTTATATGTTCCTGAACTGAAGGTAAATTTATTCTCTGTCACTAAAGCTGTAAATAATGGTTATCTGTTTCAAATTAAAGGTAAAAAGTGTGAGTTAATTAAAAATAATGTAATATGCGCTGTTGGTAAATGTGCTGATAAGTTCTTTGTAATGCAGTTTGCTTTTGATCCTTCACATAATGTAAATTTAACCACACAGGTTAAAAACTGTTCTCTTAAAGATTGGCATGAAAAACTAGCACACCAAAACTATGATTACTGTCGTTCAGTATTGAAAAATAATAACATAAATTTCATTGATTCTGATGATATGTGTGTTGCATGTATTGAAGGAAAATGTCACCGTTTACCTTTTCCTCAGAGTTTAAACAAAACAAGTATGTGTTGTGAAATATTACATGCTGATGTTTGCGGACCGATGGAGGTTTCATCGATTGGTGGTTCTAGGTATATTTTAGTAATTAAAGATGATTTTTCAAAGTATAGGAAAGTTTACTTTTTGGAACATAAGTCTGAAGTACCAAGTAAATTAAAACAGTTTATTAATTATGCTGAAGTTGAAACAAATAATAAAGTTAAGATTTTGAGAACAGATAATGGGACAGAATTTTTAAATAAAACATTAGATTCTTTCTTAAGCGATAAAGGCATACAGCATCAAACTACAGTTGTCTATACACCAGAACAAAATGGCAAAGTAGAAAGAGAAATGCGAACAATAATTGAAGCTGCTAGGACTATGTTAATTCAATCTAATTTAGATAAAACGCTGTGGGCTGAAGCGGTTAATACGGCAGTTTATACATTAAATAGAACTTATGTTAAAAATAAAAATACTGATAAAACACCATATGAATGTTGGTCAGGTAAGAATTTTGATATCTATAGTTTACATAAATTTGGTAATCCAGTGTATAGTCATATACCTAAAGAGAAAAGAAGAAAATTAGATTTAAAAGGAAAGAAAGGATACTTTGTTGGTTATGGGGAATTAACTAAAGGATATAGAGTTTACTATAAGGAAGAGAATAAAGTAGATTTTCAAAGGGATGTAGTTTTTATAAATAATACTGATTTTGAGGATAAAAATATAATACCTAATAGGAAAACTACAGAAAATTTGGAGATCATAGTAGAAGAAAATAATGTAAATACAGAAAACTCATTGGAGGAAAATAACAATGTTGATTGTATTATACAGGATGAAAGTAGTAGGGATAGTACAATAAATAGTCAGTTAGAAGTTAATAATGAAACACTGGTTCAAAATTTAAATGATTCTTTAAGTACAGTAGAATCTAGTAATGAATCTGAAGGAGAGTTCTATGATACAAATACTGAAATTCAAAGTCAGGATATTCAGGTAGAAAGAGCAAGTAGATTAAGACCAAGAAACCAGCTTCGTAAGCCAAATAGGTATAATGACTATAGTACAGATTATACATGTTTGTTAAGCTTTATAGAAGATAATCCTAAAACATATAAAGAAGCCATGAAAAGTACTGAAAAAGCAAATTGGCAGAGAGCAATGGAAGAAGAAATAAATAGTTTAAATGAAAATAATACATGGGAGTTAGTTCCAAAACCAGTAAATTGTAAAGTTATTGAAAGCAAATGGGTATATAAAAGAAAAGCGGATGCTCAAGGCAATATAACTAGTTACAAGGCTAGGCTCGTAGCTAGGGGCTTTCAACAAGTAGATTTTACTGACGATGATTTATTTGCACCAGTTGCTAAGCTTCCAACGGTTCGCACTCTATTGGCAATTTGTAATCAAAAGGGTATGTTAGTACATCAAATGGATGTTAAAAGTGCTTTTCTTCATGGTGATATTAAAGATGAGATTTATTTGTCACTACCAGAGGGTTATCCAGATAATGGTATGGTATGTAAACTAAAAAAGTCATTGTATGGTCTAAAAAGTTCACCAAAGAACTGGAATGACAAATTTAATTTAACTATACTGTCTGAAGGTTTTAAACAATGTAAAACTGATTATGGTCTATATGTAAAACAGTATAATGAACAGTTTGTTTATTTATTACTATATGTCGATGATTTATTACTTGCAGGGACGGATATTGAATATGTAAACAAAACTAAAGATATGTTAAAGAGAAATTTTTGTATGAAAGACTTAGGTATAGCAAATTATTTTTTGGGTATATCTATTGAACAGGATGTTGTTAATGGTATATTGAAAATTAATCAGAGATCATTTCTTAAACAGATTTTACAAAGATACAATATGTTAGATTGTAAAAGCGTTGCTACACCCATGGATTCAAAATTTAAAACTGATAGTCTTAAAAAGGAAACATCTGAATCTCATGAGTTAGAAACAAGATGTAGACAATTAATTGGTTGTTTATTGTATGCAGTATTAGGCACAAGACCTGATTTGTGTGCAAGTGTATCAATATTAAGTCGATTTCAAAAATGTGCTAGTGAAGAGTTGTGGAATACATTAAAAAGAGTTCTTAGATATATCAAAGGCTCAATTGATTTAAGTTTAGTGTTTGAAAGAAACAATAATGATGTTATTATTGTTGGTTATGTAGATTCTGATTGGGGAGGTGATTTGGTTGACAGAAGGTCAACATCTGGGTTTGTTTTTAAAATTTTTGGTTCTCCTGTATCATGGTGTACTAAAAAGCAGCCATCTGTAACTTTGTCCTCGACTGAGGCAGAGTACATGGCACTTAGTATGGCTACAGCAGAAGCTTGTTGGCTTAAACAACTAATAAGTGATTTTTCTATTAATGTTGAATATGTGTTAATGTATGAGGATAACCAAAGTTCAATTAAAGTTGCTAAAAATCCAGTTTTGCATAAAAGAATGAAACACATTGATATCAAACACCATTTTATTCGTGAGAAAATTGTAGAAGGTATAATAAAGCTAAGTTATATTAAAACATCAGAACAAGTAGCTGATTTGTTAACCAAACCTTTGTCAGGCCCTACATTTGTGAAGTTAAGGGGATATTTAAAATTGATATAATTTTAAGATTTTGATTATAAGTTTATGTTAAATATTGAACAACTATAAGGACAAGGTGAATAGATAAAATAAATAAATGTGTAAAAGTGTATAAGTTCAATTCATTTTTTTTGTAAAGGTAAAATATAAAACTAGGTTACTCAACATTTCATAATTGTGTACATGCATGATGTAAAAGTATAAGTAAAAATTGATAATTTGTATGTAATAAGGTATATGATGGTTGTGCTTTGAGTAACTACTTATTTTAATTTCTTAACTTGAGGGACGGTGTTGTGTGCAACTTAAGAAATTAAAAAAAAAAAAAGAAATCACTTTGACATCTCTAGATTGTCCTTGGTCAAGATGTCTCGATCTGGTAATGACTTCTTTTGTCCGGTTTAAGTTTTTAACTGTGCTATTTTGTGCTGTAAGTTGTTCAGTTTAATAAAACACCAAAATACTGTCTGCCACGACCTTTTTATTTTAAAAGTCCAATAGAAACAACCCTTACGTTGTGTTTCGCCGAGTGAGTGAGGATACCGGAGGCCCAAACCCTGATTCATCTGCTCGTTTGCCCCCCCATATCATAAAAAAGGAAAAGTTGAATGAAATATGAGATGGTTATGATTGAAAAGGGAGTGATTGATGACAACATTGCTGACAATGAATGGAAATGGAATGAATGGAAAAAAGGACATGATACACCAAATCTACGTATATGTATTGGAAACAGGCGACGATGGTTTTGACTACAATGATTATATTGATTAGTATGTAGAGCCCATGGTGTCACATGCATGGGTTGATATCCAGTCGCTAACATAATACTCCATTGCTAATAACATATTACGATGGTCGCTGATGGTAGAAAATTACCATCAGCGAACATCGTATTGTATTACGATGGTTGGCCGCAATACAAAATTACGGCCTTCCACGTGGTGTGGCTGTGAGACAAGCCAAAATCCAGATCCACCTTCAATTTCGTAGTTAGGTACATAAATTTATACCACTTTTGCTTTTCCCTATTCAAATTCCTCTAAACACAACCTTCAGTAGTACTTCTTTGGCAAGTAACATTTTTATGTTTGTTTCTCTGTCAATTTTAAACTTGACCTAATAGAGACCAAAAGTAACCAAAAATTATTTATAAGTTTTAGGAATGTTTAAATTGATTCTGTCTTTTTCTGTGTTATGCGAAAAGACATTATATTAGGCGAAATTTGTTAACCTCCACTAAAGTGGTGTTATCTACTTAGTTGTATATTTATAATAGGTCTTTACCTATGAAATTGCCGTTCTGCAGTACTGGCCATTTCAAATCAAAATAATTTTTGTTTGGCTAAGAATTCTAATTTCAAATATATTTTATTTTAAAAACATGGAATTCTTTTTCCAAAAGTAGTCATTTGTTTATTGATTAGTGTTACATTTTCATCGCATTTCAATCTTTTTCGTCATCATGGATACGTTAAAATTTCGAGTAATTATGGAATATGAGTACCGTCGTGGCAGCAACGTGGCACAAGCGGCACGCAACATCAACGACGTTTACGGAGCTAACACTACAAACCAACGCACCACCTGTTATTGGTTTGCTCGCTTCCGTTCTGGGAATTTTGACCTGAAAAATGAACCTCGCGGTCGTTCGAAGACTTTGGTCGACAATGACGAATTAAAGGCGATTGTGGAAGCTGATGATACACAATCGACGGCTGAATTAGCAGCAGCTATCGACGTTAGCGTCAAAACAATATTGGCCCATTTGCGTCAAATTGGCAAGGTAAAAAAGCTTGACAAATGGGTGCCCCACGAACTCAATGATCGCCAGCGCGAAGTACGCGTCGAAACGTGCCTTGAACTGCTCAACAGACACACAAATGAAGGAATTTTGAACCGCATTGTTACCTGCGATGAAAAATGGATTCTGTTTGATAACCGCAAGCACTCAGCAAGTTGGTTGGATCCTGGTTCAGCACCTAAACAATGCCCTAAACGAAAACTTACCCCTAGAAAAGTAATGGTCACTGTTTGGTGGTCTGGCGCCGGTGTGATTCATCACAGCTTCTTACCAAACGGGGTGAGCATTACTGCAGATGTGTACTGTGAAGAACTGAACACAATGATGGAGAAGCTGGCACATCTCCAACCAGCATTGGTCAATCGCTCGTCTCCGCTGCTCCTGCACGATAACGCGCGACCTCATACTGCACAGCGGACGGTCTCCAAGTTGCAAGAACTGGGGTTGGAAGTTCTCCGTCATCCACCCTACTCACCAGACCTTGCGCCTACAGACTACTACTTTTTCCAGAATTTGGATAACTTCTTGGCGAGAAAAAAATTCAATACCCGAGAGGCAGTACAAAATGCCTTTGAAGAATTTGTTGCCTCCCGTCCAGCTGATTTCTTTAAGAAGGGCATCAATAAACTGCCACTGCGTTGGCAAAGATGCATTGATTGCATGGGTGATTACTTCGATTAATACAAATAAAAAATACATGAAAAAAAAATCGTTTAAATTTTTTCATACAAAACGGCAATTTCATAGGTAAAGACCTAATATTAATGTGTATCTGACTCAGTGACTCGTATCGTAACTCCTAAACGGATCAATCGATTTCAATGCAGTTTGTTATGTTGAAAGCTAATTAATTGGGCATGTTCTTTGATTGAAATCGATTCTGCCGTTTAAAGAAGGCAAAACACAAAGTTTTCGGAACAAACTTCGCGTCAGAGATAAAATTCACAATACAGTTTCTAAAAAAACGGGGTATAAAAATGTAAAAATAGCAGAAACAGCTTATGCCTTGTTTTTTTGTTCCTGAATCATCGATTGGATGACATTGTCATAATGATTAAACATCTTGATTGCTGTTTCATCATGTTTCTTCTGTAGCATAAGGTTGGCTTCAAACTCAGATAATTCTTCATGAACTGACTTTGCATATCCATCTGGTGCGTTTGGAGCCGACATCTGCAGAATCTCTTCCTTATCTCGGGCGAGGCACCTCAGGGCTTCCTCGCGCTGAGCGTCATGAGCTGGCAGCAGTTGTTCGCACAGTATCTTGCGCAAGGAGCTCAGCTGCTCGTAAAATATCTCCAGTAACGGTTTCTCTTCTTCTGTCTGCGTTGGAGTATTTGTCTTTTTGTGCTCCGGTTTCTGGACTGGCACCGATCGCACCATCTCGCTGGCTTCGTCCACCGTCTTCGATATCTGAAACAATATTGTTCGTCATTGAATGAACTGTAAAGCAAGAGCGTGGTTAAGCCTAATCGGTGGCTATACCCCCCCCCCCCCCTCAGGCTAGGCCGAAAGATAATCATAGCCCCACCAGACATTTTTTCAAATATACATATGTTTTACCATAAGTACTTTTTTTGTTTGCCAGTGTCAAGTATTTAAGTTGTTCAGTGTTGCCCATTAAAACGCTGGAAACTTTATTGAGGCTTTGATGGAGCTTAGGAGTGAATCCAAAAAGTCATGATTTCCAATTTTATATCAATTGTCTACACGCGCATCAGTTAATTATTGACCATAATTACACATTAAACTTCGGAGAAAATCAAGTTGGTATTGGTATAATATTAAATCGACAACGTGCCCTTCACATTATCCCGCCTAAAAAACCACCACTTGTTACATCTCTCTACTCATAACAAACCGCTCAGTCGGCTTGAAATTAATTTGTTTTTGCTTAAAAGAGACCGATTCACTCGTGATTTAAAGGCGATCATATGAAACTTTCTCTTTCTCAGATAGGAACTTATTATTTTAGTAGCCGACTTGTTGCGTAGGTGTTTCTCTGTTAATATGCGTCTAATTGCATCGGTACAATCAATAAATACGAGCCGCGCATGCGTACGGACCAGGAAGTTCCGGCGATAAAAAATTCCATACATCTACTTTTTTTATTTTGGAGAAATGACACATTTATTATATAACAAGTAGTTAAGTTTCGCTTATGAATTTTACGTCTAAAATGACTTTTTGTCTTCATTACTATTAATCAAGCAAGATACAATGGCGCGGGCCGGGCGGTGGCAATACAAAGAAAAACAAAGTTACAGGTGTTTTATATTCCATTCAAACTTCATACCGACACTTATATGTTATTTTTATGGGATAGGGGGGCAAACAAGCAGATAGATAGTAAGCGATTTCCGCCGCCCATGGACACCCGCAACGCCAGAGGAGTCACATGTGCGTTGCCGCCTTTTAAAGGTCCCAGTATCCTCACTCACACGAAACACAACGCAGGTAAGCGTTGTTTCACACCTATTTTCTGTGAGACCGTGGTATCACTCCGGTGTTTCTCCTTACCAAAACAAAAAGTTTCTTCCGCTCTTATAGATTCAACTCTCTGATGCAGGTCGGAAAGTCCAAATCTCCAGTAGTAGGTACCTAAATGTATTAGTAAAAAATTCTAACAGAAAATAATTTGGCAGCCTTGGGAATCGAACCCAGGACCTCAAGCTTAGCAGTCGCGCTCGCGAAGCAGGTACTACGCCATCAGGACAACATAAATATCACGCTACTACGCAACATACATCATCAACATCACGCCTGTATTCAATGAACGGATAGGTAGAACTAGAAGTTTAACATAAACCCATATTTCGCATATGTTTTAGTACCCATCAGTCCTATGTAAAGTGAACATACTTCAAGCTGCCACATAGAATTTTCTTACAAAAAAAAATTGCCCGGGCTAGGAATCGAACCTAGGGCCTTACGCTCAGCAGTAGTGCTTACGACCCTTAGACCAATGCGGCAGTAATAGTCATATGGTCACCAATTGAGCTGCCAAGTACCTAAGTAGTTACCTACAACCGAACAACAATTTTGGCAAAGCCAACGAATTTAACCCGGGACCTCACGCTCAGCTGCCGCGCTTGCGACTACTAGACTAATAAGAAAAAACTCAATGACATTTTACCCGACCTGGGAATCAAACCCAGCACCTCACGTGTCACGCTTGCGACTAATAAATGAGGCACTAAGTCATACATATCAAAATGTGACGTCAATATTTCTAGAACTTACCGTAAACACAAGTCAACTGACTCTAAATTTAAATTTTGACTACCAAACTTTTTAGACAAAGGAATTAAAAAAGTTTCAATATACCAATACGTCTAGTTAGCAAGGGATGCTGACCTAGACTGCCGGTTGCCGGATGTCGGGTGAGGCTCAGGTAGGTAGGCCGGGATGGCTAGCTAGATAGGAACAGATCAATATCTAGACTCTATTAATACACAGCGAGATGCAACGACGCCATTGGTGCAATAAAATGCAGTTTTAATTTCAATGTTTGGATACGAGGCTTTTGAGATTTGAATTTTACCGCTAAGCAGTAATGTGCTAACGATATTGTGTTCCATTTTGAAAGGTAATGTAGTCAATGGTCATATGATGAAAACAAGCGAGTCTCGTTATTTCAATAATTATCTAAGTATAAAGCAAGTGGCGGTAAGTATAAACTCCTTCGTAGGTAGGTAATAAGATATTTGTTTCCGAAATCATTTACCTACTTATTTTTTTGTCTACAATATTATTCATTAATTGCAGAAAATTAATTGCAATAATTCAAGCTGCGAAATTTCGGATGTGAATTCACTGTGAAAAATAATCATAATATCATCAAATCACAGATCATAGAATACTAGGTAGTAACTAGGTACCTAATCAAATGAAAATGAATGAAAAAATAGCAATCGCTTCGCTTCGCTTACGATCAGGTAGTCTGTACCTATGTCACTTACCTAACTACAATTAAAAAAACTATCATTCACATAAGTAATTATAAATCGTGTTGATAAATCTGCAACTTCTTTTCGTAGGTAGTCACAATTGAGTCGATGGCGGCTATTTTTTTAAATTGTATATTGATCGCGTCTTAAGAACATTATGAAGCACAAACATTCACCTCAAATTTTTACCAGAGCACATATTTTTACTTATAGGTAAATTTATTATTTATTTTTAGAATATGTATCCCTAAACCGAGAACTTTCGAATTCGTATCATAAACGTAGCCAGGTTTTTCTGCTACAAATCTCATAGATACATATCATACCTACGTATTTTCACGCCTGTCTCCCATTGGAGTAGGCAGGGACTAGATTTCCCCTTGCTACGATCCTGGCACACCACTTTCGCTTCATTATCCTCCTTCTCATACAAGATAATCTCGATTCGATTACGATCGACGACGAAAAAACTCGATAGCGATACAGTTCGACTACCAACCGCGTGTGGAACTTCATTCATAACATTGTATCATTGAAGTATGATTGAAGTAATAGGGTATTTTACACCATGTAACATAAAATATAAAAATGCATGTTTATGATAGATTTTTAAAAAAGTAAACGAGAAACGTTAGTATTTCTTTATAGAAATGCAATGTAATTTTTTTGATTCAATTTCAAAAATAGTCTTTTTTAATCTGTTTTAAAACGCCATCCGCCATATTGGATTCCGACGTAATGTCACTCCGATAGTAACTTGACGTTACTTGGTCTTTTGCAGTTGTATTGTATATTAACGAAGTGACGTCCCGACCCGAAGTAGCATGGCGGCTAGCGTTTCCGCGCGAAAATTCAAAATCATAAATTAAAAATAGTTTTTAAGGTATTTTTCGGTTTTATAAAACTGAAATAAAATTTCTAATGGTTCCTTACGATCTAATGATTAATTTAAACCAGTTTTCAAAAAAAGGTGTAATACCCTATTATTACTCTGCACATTGTATTCAGTAACTTGACAGTTGAAGGGAAGGGTTACCAGTTTTTGACTAAAAAAATATAGTGAGGTGATGTAAGATGAACGAAATTGAATGAACTTAAATAATGTACTTAAATGAACAAACTTTCATTTTAGATGTAATAAAGTTTTCAAAAGACAATATAATAAACTATAAAATATATACTGGGACATTTTTTAGCACAGCACCATCTAGTCCCAAACTAAGCAGAGCTTGTACTATAACAAAAATTTGTTTCTTAGTAGTAAGGTGATCTGTATTTTTTTTAAAGCTTACTAGCATGAATGTGGATCGCACATTACTAGTATTCTTGTTAACCCCTCGTGCTAAGCTAAATGCTTGTGTTACGAGTGGGTTTACGTCGGTAGTGTAATGGGTGGGTTTCGAACCGACAACCACATGATCGCGATTCCGTCGCCTAAAGGCCTAGGCCTTTAAGGCTACCGCCGCTTTTTAAGTGACTAAAATGATAAAATAAAAAAAAGTAAAATTACATGATTATTAATTTTATTTCGATACTATAAAAAAAAATACTTTTATTAATTATTCTTATATTCCACATCTTTTACTTACGAATATTTAGTGTGATTTAAATTAAACCATTTTTATCATTCGTTCTTTACGAAATCATTCACTACCCAACACTATTAGTTTTAGTATGGTAACATTATTTTTCTTCGAACTGTCAAGTTACTGATTAGACAATCGGCGAAGATATATGTAAATCTTGTTGTTTGTATTGTATTGAGAGCCGTGCGAGGTGCAAGCCGGTGTTTGATTATAAATAAATATAGTGTAATTTAGCGCAAAAATAAAATAAAATGAGTGATACAGAGAAGGAAGGTAGCGACCGCAATAAAGGAATAGCTGCGGTATGTGTTATTTATTATATAATAAAAAACTTTTACCTTTTTGAAGAAAACTTTTTACCTTTTTGAAGTTTCTACTTAGGTATTAGTTTTGCTTAATTTTATGCTGATTTTATTTGAGTCATAGAATTCCAAAATCACTGTAGTCTGTAACTTGCATAGCCGCAAGCATAACAAAATACAGACTAATTTATTTCTACAAAATATAATACACTGGCCTGCAATATACTAAATACAACACTTTAAATTTCTATAGTAGTTAGAGATTTAAAATAAAAATGTTTTATAGCAATTTTTATCAGCTTTCTTCGAAACTATAGTAAATTATACAACTCTTTTTCAAGTCCTTTTTATTTCGAAAGTTTATTTTGTGTAATTAAAAAGTTTTTGTATGTTTAAATGTAAATTGTCAGCAACTATTTAAAACAAAGTTGTAAAGCTTAATATAGTAATTATTTTATTTTAAAAAGAGTATCTATGGAGTTTCTTGCCGGCTCTTCTCCATAAGACCCACTTTTTGGAACCGTGCAACTAGTTTGACTTTTCAAAAGTACCTTCTTTAATGGTCTAATTGAAATAAAACATTTTGAATTTTGATTTTTTTAAATGTTAAAAGTGTTATACTTATTTTTGCAGACCAGTGTACATACATAAGTAGGTACATAATATTTATTAATTAGGTACATTGCCTATAGGCACACACATTTCATTTGGTTGATACTCAAAGGAATTATACAATCTTAGTTTTGGTATATACAAAACCCGACATGTGTGTAGTATTCTTGTGTAAAGAATCTATGTATAAAATTTCAAAACAATGTCTCGAAAAATCACAAAGTTATAAGCTTGTGTTACCTGGTTGTCCATAAAAAAATATGCTCGCCACATCTTATAGCCGCCACCCGCTGTGTGCCCACGCCTACTGTCTCTATGATCTGCCATAACTTGTGTTGTGCGCAATTGTCTGCCTCATTAGCCAAGTGGTCCTGACCGTGACTGCTACGCTAGAGGTCCTGGGTTCGATTCCCAGGTCGAGCAAAGTGTTATTGGGTTTTTCTATGAAATTCCCAGTAGCAGCTCGGAGTTAGGAATTTGTGCCCGGTTAATGGCAATAGGCTCGCCCCCTATTACATGGGACCTAAGCATACCGGCCAACTCTGGGTGTACATTAGTACACCTCTGTCTAACCCTTAGGGGAATATAGGCGTGATGGTATGTTATGTTATGGTGTAAAAATTATTGGAATTGATTCATACTTATTCTGAACAAACCATATTCAGGTTTCGCATATATTAAAAACTAGCTTCTGCCCGCGACTTCGTCCGCGTAGCGTGATGATATATAGCCTATAGCCTTCCTCAATAAATGGGCTATCTAACATGGAAAGAATTTTTCAAATCGGACCAGTAGTTCCTGAGATTAGCGCGTTCAAGCAAACAAACAAACAAACTCTTCAGCTTTATATATTAGTATAGATAGATAATGTTGTAGATCAGAATAATTATCACATTGATTGATAGAATAAAATTGTAAACAGAAGAATCACACTGTAAACAATAATTACCTATTTAAAAGATTGTCTTCTTCTCCATAAGATCTAGTATTTGAAACCGTGTATGGCTTACGTGGGGCAGAGGCCACAAGGCTTCAGTGCACTTTGATTCAATGAGATCTTTTGTACTTAAACCATGCTTGTAGTCTTTTTGACAACTCAGAAGTATGTATATGTGTAAAAAATTTAAGAGAGTCTGCATAAGGGAGAAAACACTTTTTTGTTGTTGCTTATCAAGTTTACGGATATTTAAATTATGTGGCTCTTAATACTATAGTTACATGTAATATATAACAAAGCAATATTAAAGTAGTGTACAGTTCGTTTGATATTTTTTTTAAGTAAGTACCTATATAAAATTAAGGTCAGAAATGGCCTTATATTTTAGTATCATCGTTCCTCAAAAATCAGTCCCTAAAAATCTCACACGTCACATAAACCTCTCTCATAAACCTCTCTAGGTTAAAAGTTATTGCACTAAATTAAATCCAATTTGGTGTGTAAGTACAACAAACAGCTGGTTACCAAACACTGAATTTGAGATTATTCCCAAATCTGCAAAAGCTGAAGAGTTTGTTTGTTTGTTTGCTCGCCTGAACGCACTAATCTCAGGGACTACTGGGCCGATTTGAAAAATTATTGTTCCAGTGGTAGATAGCCCATTTATCGGGGAAGGCTATATATCACGCTAAGACCAAGTTACTATTCCACGCGGACGAAGTCGCTGGCAGAAGCTAGAGATAAATATAGTTTATTAAACCGCGGATCGGTTGAAGAAGCATTGGTCAATGTCATTGTAGAGGTGGCAGGATAGAGATGGCTGAGGCATTATAGGTAGGTACACCTTAATTTTTTTTCAGCTCTGGGTTTGTTCTGAAAATAAATAAAGGTGTATGAAGAGGCCAAAGTCCAGCAGTAGATAGCATCGGGCTGATGATGATAATACTTTAGTGCTTTTGAACCATAGACATTAATTATTTTATTATTGAGTGATTATGCAGAATTTAAATGATTCATAGTGAAATTGAATGGTCTACATACCTAGAATAAATCTATATCTATCTATACTAATATATAAAGCTGATGAAGAGTTTGTTTGTTTGTTTGCTTGAACGCGCTAATCTCAGGAACTACTGGTTCGATTAGAAAAAATCTTTCAGTATTAGATAGCTCATTTATCGAGGAAGGCTATAGGCTATATATCATCACGCTAAGACCAATAGGAGCGGAGCACCAATGAAAAATGTTTCAAAATCGGGGATTTTTTTCCTTTTGAGAGCTTCCGATGCGTGCGCTGCGTAAACGGTTAAAGTTTCGCAAAAATCATAATGAGACAGAATTTATTGTTCCTCTTTAAAAGTTCTAAAAAAAAGTCCGCGACAGCATAATGTCTATCTTTTAAGGTTGGCTCACTATAACCTTTTTTATGCTAACTTTGTTCTAAAATTCCAAATGCATTATTTGCGAAGGTGTTCTTATCCAAATAAATACGTTATTCATCAGAAGTATTTAATTTAAAACAAAAGTGCCCTTTACATCATTGGATTTCAATGAATATCTTAGGAGATATCGCAGTTTTAAAATAACATCGCAGCAAAATAATGATCAAGTACCGCGCGCGCATTTATGATGTGCAAGGCAGTAAGGTGTGTAGTAAGGTATGATGGGCAGTCATGAGGGGGAAGGGCGGTGACCCCAGTTAGCTCAGCGAGATACTTTTTAAACAACAATGGCAACATCTTAGTTGATATGAATTCGAGCGTCTATAAATGTCAAATATACGAAACAATTTCCTATAATTATCTAAATTTTTACAAATTATAATATTCATCAGTTCTCTTCTTCTCAGTCGGTCCCTCACTGCTGAGGATCGTGACTCTGTTTCAGTCTGCAGATTATATGCCTCCATTTGTTACGATCAGCCGCTTGATGGAGTGCGGCGCTGACGGGTATCTCCAGCTGTTCGGATATCTGATCCGTCCAACGCTTTGGGCTGCGGCCTCGAGATCGTTTGCCCTCGACTCTTCCCGTCACCATCAATCGCTCCAGGTTATCGGAATTTCAACGGACAATGTAGCCAAAGTATCGCATCACGCGCTCTAGGCAGGTTGACGACAATCGTTGAGCTCTACTCATTTTTAATTCTTTAAGGACAGAGACATTTGTGCGGTGCACCGTCCATGGGATCCTTAGTAAACGGCGCCAGCACCACATTTCAAAGGCTTCGATTCTGTGTCTGTCGGCTGCCTTCATGGTCCACGTCTCAGCTCCATAATGAAATATGGAGAACACAATTGTGCGGACCAAGTTGATTTTTGTACGGTTGGTGATATTCCTGTCCTTCCATATTTTGTTCAATTGAGTCATTGCTGTTTTAGCCATGCCTATTCGCCTTCGTATTTCTGGTTCGCAGCTACCTTTGTTTGTTACGACAGAGCCCAGGTACTGAAATTGATCTACTGTCTCGTATTCATGTAGCAGGTTGTTAAGCTGGATAGTTGCAACCCGGTCGATAACCATGAGTTTGGTTTTATTTTTATTCATTGCCAGAACCATGTTTAGGCTTACGTTTTCCAAACGGCCCAGTAGTTCGGCCATTTCAGCTTCAGATGATGCGAACAGAGTAGTATCATCTGCGTAGCGAAGGTTCGATACTTTCACTCCACCTATCTTTATGCCTCCTTCCCAATTATCAAGCGTTTGTCGCATTATGTGCTCACCATAGATGTTAAATAAGATAGGCGACACTAAGCACCCCTGTCGGGACTCTCTTTTGAAACTTGAACCCCTTTTGAAACAAAATTTTTGTACATTCATCAAAAATATTTTTTGCGTCACATAACTTTGTCTCAATAACCGTAAGTACCTCTATATCTTATTTGTCCCTTTTTAATTAAATATCTTCTAATAACTACCAAAACATTATATTTTTCTAACAAAATATCAATCATAATCTAATTTAAGCATAACTTAAAACTATCAATTTATGGAAAAAACAAAAGCATAACCATAATTATCGCGAAACGGCACAAAGAATTTCACACGTTGCAGTTTTGTCGCGAGGTATCGTATTCACTGAGTCTCCGTGCACTATTTTATGACATTTTAAGTTATTGCGTTATAAAACAAATTAAGTAATATGCAAACACGAAAACACGAATGTAGATTTGGTATGAAGTTGCCAAATTAAAATATGCTCGTTGATGCTGACTTGGTTAGTTAGCAGATGTACCTTCAGTCAGCACTCGTCCTCGTACGGATGTACTTATGCGCTGTATGGCATTGAGTCCGATCTCTTCTTGTATCCATCGGGTATGGCAGCTTCGATAATATTTGTCAAGAAAGTAGATTACCAGGACAGATAGTACGCCGAGATGACGATAGTAATAATGCTCAGCCGCTCCACATGTCCTCCGATATCCTTCAGTAGGGCGTCATTGTTACCACCTGCCGCATTCTGGTTTAGGAATACCTCTCCTTTTTCCACTGTAACAACAAGTACTTTAATTTTTGCCCCTTGGCAGACTGGCATGGTCGCCATGTAATGTTGGGGTACTAGAGGCCTTCAGAATAAGACAACCAGCTAGTTCAACCGTAGTTTATTCACTTAATAACTAAATTACATAAAATTGATGCGCACCGGTGTAAACTACATACTAAGCTAAAAACGATACAATGTAGTATAAAGAAGTGTACATAATAGGTAAGGCATTGTTAGGAAGCATACACACAGTTCATTCCAAATCATAGGGGGGACTGGATATTTTGATCCTTTTATAGATCTTCGCAATATTCTCTCCATCTCTCTGTGATTTGCTTCGTGTACGGGATTGCCGTCTTTATCGTCAATTATCACTGTTAGAAAGTATATGTTCCAACTTAGAAACTAGTGAACTTCTTATCTCAATTAATTAAATGAAGATACAGCTTGACCTCCCTGATGTATAGAGGCCCATACAAAAAAGAGGTCATCAATGTTGGTTATCCATTTTTACTCCTGACATAGCTTCACGTGAGCGAAGCCGCGGGCCGAAGCTAATTAACTAATATTATTAAAAGTAATAGATTTACTGATTGATTTGACTGACACTTACGCGAATATTAGACATTGAAATGAAACTTTGCGTTCGGGAGTTTAGGCGGGAAAATGAAAAGTGCACATTGTCGATTTTATATTATTTTTCAAAACTTGAATTTCTCCGAAGTTTAATGTGTAATTATGGTGGATAATTAACCGTTAAGTGTTTGTGAACGTGTGAGAGTGTAGGCAAATGATATGAAATTGAAAATCGTGACTTTTTGGGTTCACTCCTAGACTCCATCGAAGCCTCAATAAAATTTCTACCGTTTTATTGGGGCAACAACTTATACTTTACACTGGCGAACACAAAAAGTGTGGTGCCATATTACAATCCCTAGCAATCCCATAATGGGAAATATTATTTGATTACTTTATTACTTGACACTGGCAAATACACAAAAAGTGTGGCGCCATAATTAAAAAAAAAAAAATAAAAAAAACTTTGCGTTCAAATCTACGCAACAAATTTCGATGCGGTTGTTTTTAAATAACTATAGTGATTCAAGAGGAAGGTTCGTACGTATAATTCATGCATAATATAGTAGAGAAACACTTATAATTTTAGAGGTTTCTGATGTGATGTGCGCTTACATTGCAAACGCTGACTGAAATCTAACGAGATAGATCAAAATAATGTGGGTACTACATACGTATTGTACACCTTAATAAGGTCTACAAAAAAGTCTGCGATGGTATATGTCTATCTCTTAGGGATAAACCACAGTAACCATTTTTTATCATTTATAAAAGCTGTGAACGTTGTAAGTTTATAAAGAAATTATGTAGTATATTTAGTATCAGCATTGCACCCGTACGAAGCCGGGGCGGATCGCTAGTTCTCGATAAAGGGGTACCTATAGTATCCTCATAATAAAATGAAATCTGTCCATGTTCCCGAGAACCTGTGCTTGTTTGGGTTGAATTCACCACAACAGGAAAAAGCGCAGATGTCTATTTATCTGTTTTGAAGCATTGCAATTAATTTGTTATTCTGGAAAATTGATTAATGCTATTAATGGAACTTACTAATAAACTAATTTCAGATTTGTTTATTATTAGCCAATATTCTTGATAAAAAGGTACCTACAGTAAAACTAAAGGTTATCCTCATACTAAAATGAAATCTGTATTATGTTCCCGAGAACCTGTGCTTGTTTGGGTTGAATGCACAACAACAGGAAAAAGCGCAGATGTGCATTTATCTGTTTTGAAGCATTGCAATTAATTTGTTATTCTGGAAAATTGATTAATGCTATTAATGGAACTTACTAATACACTAATTTCAGATTTGTTTATTATTGACCAATATTCTTGATAAAAAGGTACCTACAGTAAAGCTAAAGGTTATCCTCATACTAAAATGAATTTATATTATATTACCTCATATTATATTTATATATATATTATATTACCTCATATTATATTTATTTATATTATGTAGGTATATAAAGTGGGTATTTATTTATTTATTTATATATGTATATACTTATTTATAATATTTATGTATATCACTTATCAGAACCACTCTTTCAATTACTATAATTATGTCTATAGAAACATTCTCTTTTAATTATATTGTTGCACCTACCTTTTCCTGTCTCTGCATCACCCTAAGGTTGACTGGTAGAAAATGCCTTAGGCATTAAGTCCGCCTCTGTACACTGATTGTGCATAAAGAATTAAATAAATAAATAAAATAAATAAATAAAATGAAATCTGTCTTATGTGCCCGAGAACCTGCGCTTGTTTGGGTGGAATGCACCACAACAGGAAAAAGCGCAAATGTGCATTTATGTTTTGATGCATTGCATTTAATTTGTTATTCTGGGAAATTGATTAATCCTATTAATGGAACTTACTAATAAACTAATTTCAGATTTGTTTATTATTTACCAATATTCTTGATTAATAAGTTTAATAGAGTTTATCCTCATAATAAAATTAAATGAGTTCCTGTGCCGTGTGTGTGAATTGGCAATCTATGGCAAAAGCGCAACTAGGCCTTTTCCTATTTCGTTGCACTGCAATTATTTTGTTATTTTGAAAAAAATATTAATTATCTTATCTTCTTACATATAATAAGAATGTAAGTGAGCCGTGTCTGTACATTGCTTATATTTACAAAAAAACTAATTTGGGGGACTCAGAATCGGTAACACAATCCATTTCTATTATTTCTGTCTGTCTGTTTCTCTGTCGGTTTGTCTGTATGTTTGACCGCGCATCAAATGATAACCACTGAAGAGATTTGGATGAAGTGGGCAGGAATTCATAGCCTGTTTCTTGGATTAACATTTAGGCTATTTTTAATTCAAATCGGTTTTCTCCATCAAAAGTTATTAACATTTTAACCATTGAAAACTTTGAATTTCAAAAATAACCCTTGAAGCAAATTTCCTTTTTAAGTATTTCCGTACTAGACTAGCACGGGTCAAACATTATAACAGAATCAAGAAATAAAATTAAAAAAATACACTCACAGGTACTAAATAAGATAAAACAAGAAAATAAAACAAATAAATCAAAACCATTATTGTGAACGGGAATTGATTATTGGTACAGTTATTCTAATTCTACTTATACAAGGCATCACGGGACATACATAGGACTTATCCAGCGAGCATCAGCCGGTGTAAAAACTAAATATTTGAGTATTGTAAATAAGTAAACAAAGAATGACAATTTATTCTCTAGAAGATTAATACGACATCGTTATAACCCAATGAAATTTGATTACATAACAGGTGTCATTTTGAGTTGACAATTTTGACAATTATTCTTTTCTTCTTTATAGCATCCAGCTTTAAAGTAACTGATTTTATAATGTGAAACCTCCATAGTGTAGATTCTAAAGAGTTTCCATCTAATCAAATCATATAATAATATACCATATGTACCTATGTATAATAAATAAAAAAAAAGGGTCATTTAATAATAATAATAATTCAACGTGCATCTTACTGATGCTGAAACAGTTAGTTGAGATTTTTATCTATGTAGGTACGTCTGTTTATATTTGCGAACATTTTTTAAAAATTAAGTTAATGGCGCTAAGTGTATTAAAAATATGGAAAACCAGAATCCTTTTTTCTATGAGATTTTTCGAGGTAGTTAGTTGAAACTTGGAGAGGACAACGTCTCTCAGGTCAGCTAGTTATTAATAAAACTGTTACAGGCAAAAGCGTAACTGTGCATTTTTTCCTGTTTTGTACAAATTAACAAAACATTGATAAACTTAAATTCGCTTGAAAGCTATCAGCCATTATTCTTAATAAGTAGGTATACTATAATTTATCCTCATATTCAAATTAATAACAAAATGATGTAGGTAGGTCTTGTACTTCAGAATGACCTGACTTATCTGTAAAATGTGACTTGAAGTGTGAATTATTGTTTTATTTTATCTATGTTTTTATTTATATTTATAATTATCAATATATAGTATTTATAATAAACGCACGACACAATAATAGTCTATACCTACCACCATCAAGAATTAACATGCTCAACAAAAGTCTTCATTATATGGCAGTTAAGATATTTAATAGATTACCAATTGATCTCCAAAAAGAAACAAAAAAAATATAGAAAATTAAAAATATATTTAATACAAAAATGCTTTTACTCAATAAAAGAATATTTTGAAAAATTAATAAATATAACACCCACTATTACAAACATCATTAATAAAAATAACATGAGAAATCTAAATAAATCGCATACCTATAATAAGAATTAATAATATCACTCAATAACCATAATAATTATATAATACAATACAGAGTCCTACAAATTTATAAACAAAACTGTATTATCTATATATATAAAAGAAAGTCGTGTTAGTTACTTCATTTATAACTCAAGAACGGCTGAACCGATTTGGCTGAAAATTGGTGGAGAGGTAGCTTAGAACCAGGAAACGGACATAGGATACTTTTTATCCCGTTCCCGATACTTTTTATTCCACGGGGGCGAAGCCGCGGGCAGAAGCTAGTTAAGAATAAAAATGGTTTGTACTTATTTAAGAACTATAATTAACATACATTCATTAACATACCATCACGCCTGTATTCCCCGAAGGGTTAGGCAGAGGCGTACTAATGTACACCCACAGTTCGCCGGTATGTTTAGGTCCCATGTAATAGGGAGCGAGCCTATTGCCATTAACCGGGCACAAATTCCTAACTTCGAGCTGCTACTGGGAATTTCATAGAAAAACCCAATAACACTTTGCTCGACCTGGGAATCGAACCCAGGACCTCTATCGTAGCAGTCGCGCTCAGGACCACTTGGCTAGTGAGGCAGAACTATAATTAAAGAATTATAATAAGATTTAGAGCCCTCGAAATTTGCAACATCTAAAAAGGTGCTAAGCTGGACAATGTTATATTTAAGAACCATAATAACCTGAGTTTGCAAATAAATAGTTTGAGTTTGAGTTATTTATCTTTTTATATATACTTTGGTCAAGTTTGGTCTCTTTAACAAGTAATAAATTACTGACTCATTGCGAAATCTTGGCCGCTTACACACACAAATGTAATAAATTGTTGTATGTTTGATGGTAAATACACATCACTACTTATATAAAAGATTAATATTATCAAGCATTTTTTTAATATCTTACCTATTTATACGATAACTAGCTTCTGCCCGCGACTTCGTTCGCGTAGCGTGATGATATATAGCCTATAGCCTTCCTCAATAAATGGGCTATCTAACACTGAAAGAATTTTTCAAATCGGACCAGTAGTTCCTGAGATTAGCGCGTTCAAGTACACAAACAAACAAACAAACTTAGAAAAAGAAAGAAAACTTTATTTAATTTAAATATTGTAGCAAAGAGATGACTATGATGACAAATTCATGATAAAAATGGCATGAATTTGTTTACAATTTTTTTTTTTAAATACTTTAGCTAACAGATCGCTTGCAAGTGTATTACATACTCCTTGCAAAACGGAAAGGCGGCTTTGAACAGAACATCTATCGAATATTCTAATAGATTCTTACACAGCTTACAAATAATCTCGGGTATTAATTGCCCATAAATTAGCAATATTGTTTGGCTCAAACAAACCTATCAGTCAATAAAAGTTTAAAGTTATAAACAGCTATCTTAAACGGTGTGTTTATTATTTTATTGCAGTGATAATGTTGTTCCGATGTTTCCTTATAGTTATTCAAGTTCATGTAAAATATTGGTACTTTTATGTGTCGAGACATCACTACAGTATTTGGTATCTTTTTTGGTATTATTGGTATCTTGATAGATCTTCCTTCCAGCCAGTGTTGCCAGCATGTGGGGAGTAGGCTGTCTGCCTGTCTTCATGATTCTTTACATTACGTTGAATAGCGGATTACTGATATGGATGAGAACTATAATATATCCTGCGTGCAAGTGACTTGCATAATGGAAAGTGTGATATTATCATCTCTTGTCGCTTCGGTCACGATCAGATTATTTATCCTATCTAGCTTAAATTGGACTTACTATGGGGTCTCGCCCATGTCACTCCGGACTGGAGTATTACAAGGCTTAATACAGCTCTGCCCTTGACGACCAGAAGAGAGGGCACTAGTGCCTGAATGAATATCAGTTCTGATTGTCGTTGATAAGGATTAGGTATTTCGTAATAATGATAAATTTGTAGTAATCCATGTGTTCGTTACTTGTTCTCGAAGATAATAATATGAATAGTAGATATAAATAACAATTGAACGAATATTTCGATAAGTTTTTGATCTATTATCGCTTATAGGTGTGTCAAAACTCCAATCTAAAGTAAAATTAGATCAGTGAAGATGGACGAAGGCTTTGAGACGTCGAATCCCATTAGCGCAATTGCGAATTTCTTTCGGATTACAATAGGTACAACCATAAAATATGTGGGTAAAATAAAATATATTGTTAGTAGCTAGAAATACTCCCTATAATTTATGTAGAAACATCCATATATTATTCTATGTATAAAGGAGAGGCTCCTGGCTAATTAATAACTACGCTGATCAACCTCTCTGCTCTCTCTGGGTCTGTCAGACCCATCTCCTACAAAAGATGGGTCTGACGGACACATCAGCCTGCAGGGCCTGCAAAAGGGAAATTGAGAGCATGGAACACCTTCTGTGTACATGCGATGCAATGGCTGGAAAGCGAATGTGCCTTTTCGGTCAGGGTTATCCAAGACCAGAGGACTATAGACTCATACCCCCAGGCCTCATTATAAAGCTCATGGAAGAGCTGTTTGCAGAACTGGGAGGGGATGAGGAATAGATTATCTAGGGGAAGCACAAAAGATCCCATTGGGTCGAAGTGCACTGAGGCCTTGCTGCCTCGGGCCTACACAAGATAAGAACCTCTCTGCAAGATTAAGCTGGGGTTGTCATGGTTTCTGTGAATATGTGGACCATTCATAACACACTGACCCTTGGAGACAAGGTAAAGCCGCCGCTCCCGGTTGTTATTGGTTTATGACAAATGTTTGTGGTAGACTATAGTCAACTATGAACAATATCAGTCTCCTATTCATAATACAATCGTCATTGTAAAATACTTATCTCAATGCAAACAATACTATTATCTTTGCACCGCTGAAACAGTCTCAAAGTGAGGGAAATTGATCAGATATTAGAAATATCTTACTTACACATTTGAGTTCGAACCTGAGGGCTTATTTACTACAAAATCGCATTTGGGTTCAAACCTCGGGGTCTTTTTACTACGACATCGCATTTAGGTTAAATCCTGAGGTGTATTTACTATGAAATCGCATTTGGGTTTAATCCTGGGGGCCTATTTACTACGAAATCGCATTTTGGTTCAATCCTGGGGGTCTATTTACTACGATCTCGAATTTGGGTTCAATCCTGGGGTTCTATTTACTATGAAATCGCATTTTGGTTCAATCCTGGGGGCCTATTTACTACGACATCGCATTTTGGTTCTATCCTGGGGGTCTATTTACTACGAAATCCCATCTGAGTCCAAACCTCGGGTCTTTTTACTTCCTAGGAAATCGAAATACGATGTTTCGGCTAACGGATCGCTTGTTTTTCTTCCACGAAAGTTATTTTGGTCCTGACGATGCATTTAATTTAATCTCGTGCCTCACATTGAGTATAATACGAATTGTAATAATAGACACATGGGTTTAGTAAGAAGGGAGCTTAGCAACGCTCATTCTTGAAAAAATTATATTGTTAAAGATGGACTTTGCTGTTAATTACTTCTCAATGTACAAAATGACATAAAATTGTAGGAAACTGTTCAAAAGTGCATCGTAGTTTATCAAATTTCGACATTCATAGTTATAACTTTGATTTTCATTGTAAACTCATCGTACTTTCTAATAAAGCAATTCCTAAAGTTATCCAGGATCTGGTCAATCTGTATCAATTGCATCTTTTAATTGTTCCAGTAAAAAAAAAAAACAACCTCTCACCATATACGTCTACGATCCGTCATGGGTAATAAAAGAGATTTCATGACCAAAGCCTTAAAAATTCTGGAACAGGTTTATCTGTTCCTGAATTTTTAAACAATAATTTAGGCACAAACAGTTTTGTCAATCAACAAATTCATTGCAAACGCACTCCGTAGTATATCGCAACTGGCGGTCAAGCGACGGTGTTAGTCATCAAATTTATTGACAAATTCCTCACAATTACTAACAATATAATAGAAAAATAAGAAGAATAACATGAATATAATTTTAAAAAAAATGCCTATCACATAACAACTTATCAAGTAAATATAATAAATACGATACAATTAAATGAATATAAATTTAATAAATATAATATTGTAGAATTACATATTTTTACATATTATATTTTTCCATTATCGTAAAAAATGTCTGAAAAAGCACTTTTCCTCCTCTCTCTTACTATACTTTTGCCATGCCCGACAGGGTCCATAATTGATTCTAGCACTAAGCCTTACCACCTGTATAATTTGAATTTGAATTTCAATGTGTACTTATGTGTGTGTATAATAAACTGTTTTATGTAATATTCATATAATAATACTGTTACATTTCAGACGCATACTCATGACTACCGTGGGTTGCCGACCGGTGATTACGACGAAGACCGAATAGAAAAACCCTGGCAGCGGGTCACTATACATTACTAGTTCATTCAATACTTCACTTTCCATTCACCATTCATTCATTTAATTTGCAGTGTTTGTCAATTTATTTGACTAAATACTTCTTTTATTTTACAATGCTTATTCATTGGTTTGACTAACTACTTCATTTAATGTACAAAGCCAGCCAGTACATCCATTTTACTAATTGAATTCTTTCATTTGTTTTGCCCTGCATTTGGCTGAATACTATATTTAACACAGCCTGTGTGTTTGACGTTAATATATTAATATTTATAATATATTTTTTTCTCTTCCTCTCTACCACGCTAAGAAGTAACAACTTATATTTGAATCTTCATTGATAATTGTACATCTACACTCATTACATCATACAAACCTCTCCATAAAACCACTCTCGGTATGTATAAATAGACTCTTACATACTTTCAATATGAGTGCAAACATAATTGTCTGATATAGTAAATAACAATAATAACTTCTCAGAAATACTAGAAATTTATCTAGAATGAAGTCTAGATAAATAAAATAAATTCCAATTGGTTGGTATTATTTTAGTATTAATTAACATTGTTTGATATTTATTGAACTGAAGCTCACTAAACTACAGTTCAATGACAACACAATTATATCTCAATCCTAGTAATATTAACACAGTTTGATAAAATGTCGTTTGGATTACGATTTATTTTGGTATTACGTTTTTAGGGGCAATAAAAGCTCCGCCGGCCCCCTAAATTGTAGAAAAACCAATTGAAATTTGAATTTGGGGGCCAAACGAGCGCAATCTGCGCGAAGCTGCGCTGTTAGGATAGCGTAGCTTCAGTAAATGTCAATTGATCAATTCTATGAATTTTTTGTTTTACTATATTTGACATTTATTTATGCACGAAATGTATTTAATGTACCAAAGTTCACATATTAAGCGTGATAACCTTCATTCATAACAAAAACTATATACTTAGGTAATTTATAAAATACCTAAATAGACTGCCATCTTTGTAAGACTGTAATCTTTTAAACCTTAATCGTAAGTACTTACCTATATTTAAAACTTAAGACAAGCCGTTTTATAGGTCATCGCGTACAGTTTGCAATTCGTTTTTTTTTTGTTTTTTTTTTTTAGCAACTTTATCAACTAGTATTCTATTATCTGTGTCAATACTAAGAAAATTCTCTTTAGATATTGTTTGTATATTCAGTAGGGTTGGAAGTTTACAATTTAAGAACAGTTAGAGGCGATGTACTACCGATTTACGAAAGTTTACTCTGATATAAATAAAATATTAATTGGGCAATAATCAATTAAAATGTCAATCAATTGCAATTCAACTAATTGAAATGAATTTTAACAATTAATTGAAATTTTAATTGTTTAATGCTCAGTTGTATAAAACATTGATATTCAGTATTTTTTAGGCTTAGGTAGTACTGTAAAAAAATATCTTTAATATATTTATTCTTCTCTGCTTGTGTATGTCACTGAACTACTAAACGGCTGGCTGGACCTATTTTGAATGAGTCCTCGGATGGTTTAGATTCACAATTGGACCCGGTAGGTGGCGTTGCAATTGGGTTTTAAGAATTTGTATTTGGGGCAGATAATTCTGCCGGCCGGGTATATTAATTAAATTACAATCAATTGTTTTTTTAAACTTGCAATTACTTACTAACATTGAAGTCAGTGTTATGGGCTAAGTTAAATATCTAGATATCTAATAGTTATACATTATTCTAGGTGATGAACAAATACAGAAGGAAAGACAGTTTTAAAAAAGTTGCTGTGAAATCTGTAAGTCAGAAATTCAATCTAAGAGGGTTATAGGGTTTTTGTGGCGTATTGACACATAATTGGGATCTGGTAGATATTACGGGTTTCAGTGTGTTAAATAATATATGTATCAAATATTTTCATTGGTTTTAAGTGGGTGCTTGCTATCTAGAGTGTTTTTAACTATGATGTCCTGTTTTTTGTTGTATGCATGTGATGTCTCAAGTAAGACCTTATCTATTGTAAACCAAATCGTGTTGCAGAATCTAAAATGTAAAAAATAAACAAGTTGTATATCGAACGCTGCAATCTTTTAAATTTGAAATATCTTAATTATTTACAAGAGATTTGCTTCTTATGGCTGATCGTTTCGGTGAGCCCGCCAAATTCAAATTACAATTGGATTTTCGCAATTTGTATCGTCAATAGTAGTGTCAATCGTCAATTTTGGACAAAATTGACGATTGACCCTACTTTTAGCTTCTTTAACGTTTATTAAGCAAAGTTTTTAATGCTCAGTTGTGAATATTGTGGCGCAATTATTACAGCTAGGTATCTAGAATGTGTTATAGACCTACAAATTGCGAAAAACCAATTGTAATATTAATTTGGCGGGCTGAGCGAAACGATCAGCCTTAATTAATAGTGAGTTATAGGTACATCTTATCGAAATAAATAAGAGCAAGATTTATTGGTTTTCACTGTCAACAAAAATGTAGGTGATCTAATTTAAAATTTTAATTACTACCAATGTTCGTAAATCGACAATTAAATCCATAAAATCACTAAATATCCAAGATAACGATAAAAAAACGTTACGAGAACGTATTTTACGAGGAAACCTCATTGATGTAGGTAGTGGTTGCAAGGGTTACTGAGACGAATTAATGGATTTTTATATGAAATTCTGGAATCTGAATCTGAAATTTTATATGAAAAACTGCCTCATTAGCCAAGTGTTCCTGAGCGCGACTGCTACGTTAGAGGTCCTGGGTTCGATTCCCAGGTCGAGCAGTGTTATTGGGTTTTTCTATGGAATTCCCAGTAGCAGCTCGGAGTTAGGGATTTGTGCCCGGTTAATGGCAATAGGCTCGCCCCTTGTTACATGAGACCTAAACATACCGGCGAACTGTGTGTACATTAGTACACCTCTGCCTAACCCTTCGGGGAATTACGGGCGTGATGGTATGTTATATGAAATTCTCAATAGCAGCTCGCAATTTAGTTTTGTTCGAATTTCATTTAGCTGTTGTCAGGCAATTACGCTCGCCCTTTTTACATTTAACCTACTACAACATACCGGTGAACTGTGGGTAGTACCCCTTTGTTTTAAAAAAGGTCAGGTTAAGAGCACCCTAAACCGACGATCATGCATGAGGAGGTTAATGAATGTAGATGAAGCGAAAGTAGTGTGCCAGGATCGTAGCAAGTGGAAATCTATAGTCTGCCTACCCCAATGGGAGACAGGCGTGAAAATATGTATGTATGTAATGAAAGGTAGATACATAATTAGTTCAATTAATCAAGAAAATACCTACCGCTTTATTCGTCTCTACTATTATAAAATCATAAAAAAGTTATGTCTATACATAATGTGATAATTAAATAAAAACAAGTGGGTTAGGGTATATAAACGTCTCCGAAAAATCTTATTTTTAAAATTGTTTTCTGTTACGGTTTGCCACAAAAACTAGTGAATAGCATAACATACCATCACGCCTGTATTCCCCGAAGGGTTAGGCAGAGGCGTACTAATGTACACCCACAGTTCGCCGGTATGGTTAAGGTCCCATGTAATAGGGGGCGAGCCTATTGCCATTAACCGGGCACAAATTCCTAACTCCGAGCTGCTACTGGGAATTTCATAGAAAAACCCAATAACACTTTGTTCGACCTGGGAATCGAACCCAGGACCTCTAGCGTAGCAGTCGCGCTTAGGACCACTTGGCTAATGAGGCAGTTAGTAAGCTAGTGAATAGATTTGAATTTATTTATCACTGTTAGAAATTATAAGATGCTCCAACTGGTGAACTTCTATCTCAATTAATTGAACGGGTCCTGAGATAAAGCTTTACATCTCTTGATGTATACAGACACATACTTAAGTACAAAGAACATCACTGTTGGTTTTTTAATTATTATTTTTGGCTCAATTTTTTTCAATGCTCATATAGCTTCACGTGAGCGAAGTCGCGGGCAAAAACTAGTAATATATGATTGCTTGAAATGGTTTATTTGTTTTTTTAGTAAAATACCTATAATACATGCCTACAAGACAGTAACTTAGTTTGCACCATCTAAGATAACTTTTTTTGTACAATTTAGATTAGATAATTAAAATAACTAAAAAACCCGACTGCATAAAAACACTTTAAAAAAAACTAAAAAGACAAAAACAACTCTAGTAGTCCAGACCTATGTAAAGTAATATTGAATAACTACACCATTTAAATGTTTTCATGATCGATAAATACATAAAATAATAAATTATAACGTAGAATAATGTCAATCTTGCCGTCGGGACCCATTCAAAATCGTGACCGTCTCTAAAATTCCCAGTAATGGGTGTATAGATACATATACATAGGCCAAACTAAAAGAAGCATAGGGACCCGCGTAAAAGAACACATTGCCGATGTCAAACACCGCCGTTCCAGAAAGTCAGCAGTTTGTGAACATACCCTAGACAAGACCCAGCACTACATCAGATTTGATAAACCACAAGTCCTCGCAAAAGAAAACCGATTCCTACCCAGGATGATTCGTGAGGCTATTGAAATCAAAAAACACCCAAATTTCAATAGAGAAGATGGTTGGGTCTTACCAGCTGCTTGGAATCCCATTATAGAATCTATAAAATCTAAATCCAAGCCCAAAACTGCAAGACCAAAGGATACGGTGAGCTCGTTCTGCGTGAATCGGATCGCTAATAATTAACAAAAATGTAAGGTAGCTGTTAGTAATTTTAACATCAAGACGTCCAACACCTCAGTCTGCCCGTGACCATGGATGCTGTAAAGGATCCGAAACGTCGGGAACAAAATAATATCAATATACCGCGATAAAATCCGTAAAAAGTAGTTTCATTTCAATGTCTAATATTCGCGTAAGTGTCAGAAATCAGTACGTATTTCCTAACTTCAATCTAAAACTACCTACGGACATTAACGAAGAAATTATTTATATGAAAAAGTAGATGATTTCCTACAAGTCCCTTAACAATAAAGTAATGTAATGCTTTCGCTAATTGCTACCGAAAATTTGAGAATACATGATACGGAATGCTCAAAACATATTTTTCAGCCCACGCATTAAAGCGCATAAAATCCGCCGTTTTGTTTTTTTTTTAATTTCATATACCCAGTGACACTCGTGCCATCACGACAAATCTAATGAGGTATCATTTATCTAAATCGGTTGCACCGTTGAATAGTTACGAGCGGACATAGTAACGGACATACATACATACATACATACACGTCAAACACATAACCCTCCTCCTTCGGCAGTCGGGTAATTATTGAAGTTACATTTCAAGATGAATAAAAAACGGTTAGGTACTGAGACTCCCATTCTGTTTTGTCGCACGTTTTCGCAAGTCACCCTGTATAAGTATTAACATTATATTTAAGTACACTCCTTATGATGGGCTTGACAAAAATACTGATTGGACAAAAAATAGTTTAGACATTCTACTTAAAATACCATTAAACCATTGAATTTTGAACTCTATCGGCCTTATTCCAAAACATGGACTATCTATAGTACCGGCTTTAGTACTATGATTAAACTATGAACTAAATAAAACGCTATTACAAAACGCTGTTTATCTCCAAAGCTAGGATTATCTCTGGTACCAATGTTAAACCACTGAGACCCCTAGTTTATCTTTGGACTAACTTTGAAACTACTTTATTAAAGCCAGAATCTGGTCGTTGTCCAATGTCAGCAATATGTTAGACGTCGTTATCGTGTGAATTCTTTTGACAAATACTTTAAATAATATAATAAAAAATGTTTATTTTATTTATTTATATTTATTTTATTTTTATCAATACACACCGTACCACAAACAGTCTCCCTAACCACATAATAATTTAAATACTGAATTAAAGAGAGAGAAGTATTATTATTTTTTTGTCATGGATATCGCGCGACTCAAAGCGCGACTCTTAATTCCGTTTCACTCAGAGTTGTAGAAAAATATAACAACTTGATTATAAAGTCGCGTCAAAAGTATAAGCTAAGCTTGCTCAATAGATTACAATAAACAGAAAGAACTATTTATGATATATTTTTGTAATGATAAATAATTATTAAAGCATTTCAAGTTTTACGATAATATAAATGTCTAGAGAAACAGAACGTCACTTGGAATGTAGTCAGTAAGAACGAATGAAAAACTGTAATTTATTGCTTATCATCTGTGGATTTTATTTGAACCATGGATGAACTGCGGTTTAACTGATCCTCGGATAGTCTTGGATTTGTAATAAGCACACTTATTGTACCGCGTTTTATCTTTAGTACCTACTGTAACAAACCAAGATCTAATAGTCCTGGTTTAAAACCAGATTTAAGCAATGTTTTGTAATAAGATGGTAAGTCATTTAGATATAGATAGAAATAAATAAAATAAAAATAGATCATATATATCTTTGTGAGATAAGCCGACATTTTTTTGTGTTTTTTATTGAGTCATAGTTTAAGTAACACCTTCCGTGTTTGCCATTAAGAACGGCCGCAACTTGGTTGTTGTACGTTCGTCAAGGTCGGCCCCTTCCAACTCTTCCATCCGTACTCATCATGTATACTCGTTTTGTCAATCTCCGTTCATCCATCCTCTCTACAGTTGGCGCAAAATAACTTGAACCAAAATGGCGGATGCGCAGTAGTCGATTTTTAGTACATTTTGCACGCAAATGCACTGCGCAAACTTACCCCCTCTCCGTTAGTTTTGGGTCAAGTTATTTTGCGCGAACTATACATGCCCAAACCTTTCATTAATATTATACCTATCACATAAGTAGTATGTGTCTGTCTAATGCGTCTCGTGATCTTGTCCTTTATTTGAAAATGTTTGCCTTTTTCGGATATGTTTATTGTATTTGGAATGTGTTTGTTATTGTTATAACTGTAGGTACGTGTTGTAATGTGATTCCGTTTTATATATATAGAGGGGTAAGTATTTTATGTGCTTACTGCTGCAATCAGAAACGTCAACGCAATGAGTCATTAGCTAATATTATCTTAGTACAACAACCAACTCAAATACGGGAAAATAGCTAAACAGCAAAAGCTATCGGTTACGATTTACGAACAACTATCGAATTCGTATCGTAAACGAATGAGTGTTTTTCTGCTACCTACAAATCTTATACATACCTACATATTTTCACATCTACACGCACCTGGCACACTACTTTCGCTTCATCTACATACGTTCAATAAGCTCCTTCTCATACAAATTATTCTCGACTAGCATCTGCCCGCAACTTCGTCTGCGTGGACTTCAGATAAAAAGTAGACCATGTGTTATTCCAGACTATTGTTTATGAAGTAGGCTTCTAGTCTTGAGCGGGGCGTGATGCGTGGATAATTTGAAATTGATACTCCTTTGTTGAACTTAATGTTTTATAATGAAAGTAATGAAAATACAATAATTTAACGACAATATTAATGCGATGGGTCGACTCTGACGACGCGCGCTCACGCGGTCGTGGTTTGTGGGCGAGTGCCGGCCGTCGGTAGGGGGCGCGGCGGTGAGCCATCATGCGCCGCGCGCGCGCGAGCCGGCTGCGGCGCTGCACTGTCGGCGTGTGCGTCTGTGTTCCACACAGACGCAAGGCGTTAACACTATAATCAATCTATCTCTGTGCCAAAACATCCATCCATCCATCACAAACTTTCGCATTTATAATCCTAGTAGGCCTAGTAGAATTTCGATTTTTCGATACGAATACGTTTTCGAAAGTGTTCGTGTTTGGGCTACAGGTCTCTATCATCTGTATCTCATTGTCTGTAACAACTGTCATAGACTGACAACTGTCAAAGACTTTTTTTTAATTCTGAAGGTTGACTTTCGAAACAAGCATTCGTAGCGCTTGAGTCCTACATTTACATCTTGAAATCAATTGTGAATCGGTTTCTTCTAGGAGAGACAATTTTTACGGTCATCGCTAACTAAAGCATCCTTTTGTACTATACATTAAAAAGTAGAATAAATGCAGTTGAGATGAGAGCTTTGAGAAGTATGATTGGAGTGAAATTGAGTGACAGGATAAGAAATAGTGTGATAAGGGAACGTTGTGGTGTGAATGAAGATGTAGTGACTCAAATAGAGAAAGGTATGTTGAGATGGTTTGGTCATGTTGAAAGAATGAATGAAAGGAGACTGACTAAACAGATATACGAAAGTCAAGTGAATGGGAATGTAGGAAGGGGAAGGCCTAGGCGAACGTTCCGAAATCAGATTGAGGACGTTTTGAAAAATGGCTTGGTCAAGAGTACCCTAAACCGACGTTCATCTATGAAAAGATTGATGAGTGTGGATGAAGCTAAAGAGGTATGTCAGAATCGTAGCAAGTGGAAGTCTGTGGTCTCTGCCTACCCCTACGGGAAAGAGGCGTGACTTTATGTATGTATTGTACTATTTATTCTTCTCCTTTCAAATCTGTTTTCGTCTGCTTCGCTAATAGTTTTTTCTCAAGATATACATAATGTAGTTCGTTAGAATTAAAATGCAAAATATAATATAGGTAGGTAATATCAAAGTACCGCAGCTAAATATTAATACCTTGAATAGATTTGAAATTAAGAGAATTACTACTAATACTAAAGGAATATTACTAATACTAATACTAACGAATACTAAAGGATGCTTTATTTAGAACAGACAGTAAAAACTTGTGTGTCCTCAAAAATTACTTCAAATATCTTTGAAAATGGTATAATAATATCTCCAAATTATGCCGTCCTGGAGCAATAAGGTAGACAATTGAGGAACTAATGGCGCCACCTCCAATTTCGCAAGTGCAAATAACGCAATCCCATTGGCTGACACGGCTGACAGCTCTTTGACATAATTGCTAATGTCAATATAACACGTTTTGATTGGCTGTCGTGGGAAAAGTCGGAGGTGCTGACATCTGTGTTACTTTGCATTCCCCATTCCGTTGCCAGAATTAGATTTAGAATCACTTGCACCGACTTCTTAAATATGTATAAATTTTATTTAAAGAACTGCCTCATTAGCCAAGTGGTCCTTAGCGCGACTGCTACGCTAGAGGTCCTGGGTTCGATTCCCAGGTCGAGCAAAGTGTTATTGGGTTTTTCTATGAAATTCCCAGTAGCAGCTCGGAATTAGGAATTTGTGCCCGATTAAATGGCAATAGGCTCGCTCCATATTACATGGGACCTAAACATACCGGCGAACTGTGGGGGTACATTAGTACGCGTCTGCCTATCCCTTCAGGGAATACAGGCGTGATTAGCGTCAAAAAATCCACAGCAAATGATGTCTCACTCCTAAAAACAAAAAAAATATGTTTTCTTTAAACGTGTAACCAACCCGAGGTGATTACATTCAACATTTTCAGGTGCCAAGTACCTTTATGATCATAGTACTTGGCGTTTACTTCCTGCTAGCTTACTTGGGGCAACTGGTTGAAAATGACATGCCTGCCATTGTCAACGAAGTCAAAATGACTACTGAGGTGAGTGTATAGAGTATAGTAGCTTAAGGCGGATCGTTCACCTGAGCCCGCCAAATTCAAATTTCAATTGGTTTTTCGCAATTTGTAGGTCTATAACACATTCTAGATTCCTAGCTGTATTAATTGCGGCATTAACATTACAATATTCACAACTGAGCATTAAAAACTTTGCTTGTAAATCGATATTGTAGCTAAATTTAGGTACAATCGTCATTTTTGGCCAAAATTGACGATTGTACCTAATTTTAGCTTCGTTAACGTTTATTAAGCAAAGTTTTTAATGCTCGGTTGTGAATATTGTATAGCTAATGCCGCAATTACTACAGCTAGGAATCTAGAATGTGTTATAGACCTACAAATTGCGAAAAACCAATTGAAATTTGAATTTGGCGGGCTCAGGTGAACGATCCGCCTTAAGTCTTTCTGCCAGACATTCTACACATGTCAACTTTGGACTGACTATGACAGGAAGTCTCTTATGGCATACAAGTCGCGTTCAATAACATCTTTCGTCACTTGATGGGCCTGAAACGATACTGCAGTGCAAAGAGTATACTGATATAGTTGTACAAGAGAGCCCTCTTGAGGCAATTCGAGGCAGACCGATTTGAAGTTTTGAAGCGACATCTGCATTTCCTAATAGCAACAAACAAACGCTCTATAGATAGCTCTAAGTAGATAGCTATATACCTATATACAGGTATACGTTTCCATTTATTTATAGTTTAGAGGTAGAATAATATTGGTTTCCAAATATAATCTCATATCAGGACGAAGAAGAGATCTTAACTCGAAGTATGATGTAGACAAAACAAATAATTTGTCACAAAATGATCACGAAACACATACGTAAGACACAAGTTGCAGCGACCATATTGTGTAATGTTGCCAGTTAAAAAATATGGAAAGTATTCACAACAACGTTACCATAAGCTACAGTGCTAATGAAATAAGATAATGTGATATTTTTTACTAAACATGTTATATGTGGTCTTTAGAATGAATAGGTACCATAAATAATAAATACTATTACCTATTACGGAATTAAATTCCAGCACCTATTAAACCTAGTTTATTAATTGCATTACAGTTGAGAGAAGAGACATCTATTGATAGACTTGAAACTATTAGGTAGCATGTTTCTCTGTTAAGCAAAGTAGATGCCATGTCTTTCTTTATTGACGTAAGGCATGTTCCAAGTGTCCCCCCCCCCCCCCGCTACTGCAATGCTTCAGGTATGTTCACAGGCGCGAGGGTCGACTCGTTTAACGCCATCCAGTCACAAACTTATAACACCCCGTCGTTTTTGCGTCGGGGGTTAAAAAAGAGTTGCCTCCTTTATTGAGGCGTGTGGGAACGCCATTATTAGGAGTCAGGCCGAAAGACTTAAGCTTTCAAAATTGTAGGGACGTAGGGTGGCTATTGCCACTTATTTTATTTTTTAGCTGTTTTTTACCCGATATGGATCTATGAGTCTGCAATAAAGAGTTTTTCTTTTTTATTATTAATTACTCCCTATAATATGGTCGAGCTACACAATGACTGATGCATGCGTGCCGTCGGCTGGGACTGGTCTACTCAAAACTTTTTTTAATGGCTTAGGTAAACGAGCAGACGGATCGCCTGATGGTAAGCGATACCGCAGTCTATTAGAACTTGTCGGTCTTTTAAAAGGGCTTTGGCTTCCAGTATCCTCTTTCACTGCGAAACAACGTAAGCGTTGTTTCAGGCCGTGGTATCACTCCGTTCGAGCCGGCCCTTTCGCGCCGAAGCATATATGGCTCTCCCACGATAAACTTTTGGTCTTTCTTCAAAGGACATCGCGTTTCATTGTAGTTCTATTATTCTGTACCTTAAAAGAGATCATTTAAATTTAAAAGATGATTTAGTGACACGTATTGAAAGGAATATGCTGAGATGGTTTGGACATGTTGAGAGAATGAATGAAAGACGATTAACGAAAGGAATTTATAAGGCGCATATCAGCGGCAACGTCAGAAGAGGTCGACCTAGAAGGACCTACACCGATCTTATTGGCGAAGTCCTTCAAAAAGGTCAGGTGCGTAGTACTCGCAACCGGCGCGTATGTATGAGAAGATGTATGAATGTCGCAGAAGCAAAAGAGGCATGCAAGAATCGTAGCAAGTGGCAGTCTATAGTTTCTGCCTACCCCTGTGGGAGAATGGCGTGAGTGTATGTATGTATGTAATGTTTACATACGTAAAAGAGATCATGATTCTCCGAGTTTGTTTCGGCTTCTCAGAGGTCATCAGCTAGGAAATTCCGTCTAGTAGGTAGGTACTAATTTAATTAAAACCTCTAAATAGACTCTAATTAAACACCTCTAGTACTAAACTTATCAAACTAGATACAATTACAATTCATCATGGAAGAACCATGCTTCGGCACAAATGGGCCGGCTCGACCGGAGTGATACCAAACCCTTACAGAAAACCGGCATGAAACGACATTTACGTTGTGTTTCGCCGTGTATGTGAGGATACCGGAGGCCTTAAACCCTTTTAAAAGGCGGGCAACACACTTGCGACTCCTCTGGTGTTGCGGGTGTCTATGGGCGGCGGTAATCGCTTACCATCAGGTGATCCGTCTGCTCGTTTGCCCCCCTATCCCTTGAGTAAAAATAACTAAATAAACTTAAAAAACCTTGCAGAACTCATACGCGTTTAGTGAAGAGATAGCCCTTCGCTACCTGTCCCGGATAGTAGGGGACGAGCCCCGGGTGGCCGGCGCGGTGTACCACGCCGCTATGACGCAGGACTTGAAGGCCATGGTGGATGAAATAGCGGCGCAGGCCAGGCAGCCTGTAAGGACGGACTGGCAGATGGGTTCGGGTGAGTTTTTCTCCCTTATCATGGTGTTACAAACACAAATCTCACTTACACATTATGTTAGAACGAAAGTTTAAAAACTAAGGTCTACTTGCACCAACTTTTTAAATAATTATGTTTAACATAACATATCATCACGCCTGTATTCCCCGAAGCGTTAGGCAGAGGTGTACTAGATACACCCACAGTTCGCCGGTATGTTTAGGTCCCATGTAATAGGGGGCGAGCCTATTGCCATTAACCGGGCACAAATTCCAAACTACAAGCTGCTACTGGGAATTTCATAGAAAAACCACATTGCTTGACCTGGGAATCGAACCCAGGACCTCTAGCGTAGCAGTCGCGCTCAGGACCACTTAGCTAATGAGGCAGCTGATTATACCTCCTCTAAAATCCCGGAATCATAAACATCACGATTAAATCCCGGGAACTAGGAAATTGCAAAATAATTATTGCTCTCAATTCATTTGAACTGTTCGGTTCAGATGTTTTCAAAGTGCAATATTCCTGGGTATTAAAAAATTGTATGTTACTCATTCCACCTTGATTACATATAGATTACCTGCATGCAATAAATGTATGCTATAAGTAATTAGCAATTTCTTACCCAATTCCCGGGATTTATTAGTCATGTTTTCGATTCCGGGATTTTAGAAGAGGTATAATCAACTCTATGTTATTTACTTCTAGAACTTTAGGTAAATATACTCTACCTACCTATTCCGATCTTTGTTGATAACTTATACTAACGTTAGTTTTTGGTGTACATTAAAGGATATCTCTACTATTATAAAATTGTAAAAAAGCTGCGTCTGTACATTGAAGATATTAAAAAAAAACACGTGGGTTATGGTATACCTATAAACGTCTCCGAATCCGAAAATGTGATTTTTAAAATTCTTGTCTGTTTGTCTGTTTGTTACGGGTTGGCGCAAAAACTACTGAATAGATTTTAATTTTATTATCACTGTTAGAAATTATATGCTCCAACTTAAAAACTGGTGAACTTCTTATCTCAATTAATTAAATGAATTCTGAGATACAGCTTGACCTCCTTGATGTATAGAGGCCCATACAGAAAAAAGGTCATCAATGCTGGTTTTCCATTTTAATTCCTGATATAGCTTCACGTGAGCAAAGCCGCAGGCAGAAGCTAGTTCTATTCTATAATTTGAACTTATTTTGTTTAAGGGGATCTTTTACGCGGTACTTCGTTTTACACCGTGTTTCAAAACGTATCGAACATTATTGCTTTGCTGGAGGGCGAAACTGGCTTCCATCAGAATGGCACCATTGGCAGTTCTATATTAATAAACTGTCACTACGATTCTGTGCCTTTTGCATTAGGTAAGAAGGTTCATTATATTATTTTGATATCCTCTGCTTTACTAGTTAGCTGCTATTTCAATTTTGTAACATATGCTTAAAGAAGGAAGGTTTATAATAGGCATTGTGATTCCGTACCTTATTAAATACATAAAAACATTTACGTAATTATCTGTCATTGCGATTTTACGCCTTATGGTTTTAAGCAATAAAGTTCATTATTATTTATACTACCATCTCAAATATCGGTTTGCATTATAACTCCCAGTGTTTTACTAGAAGCGACTGCCATCAGACCTCCGCAACCCAATTTCTGGGCAATACCGATAGGAGGATAGCCTGGTTGTCAGTATTTTTTGGGCTTCTGACTACCACTAACAATTTTCAAAGACGTCCGTATGACAACCGGGACCGACGGCTTTACGTGCTCCCTGAGACACAGAGGGGTGTATTAAGAATGGTCACCCATCTAAACACTGACCGCGGCGAGCGCAGCTTAGCCTTGCAGATCAGTTGATCAGCTTAGTTTTTTGTTTTTTTTTTTTACTAATAATGGGTTTGCTCTTGACATCTATCTTGCCGAGGCAATGATGAAGCCGACGGTGGAGCGAGCGCACGCAGAAGATGCCTATGCACTCTACATTTGAATAAGTTCGGGTTATATTCACTCGGAAATATAGACGCAGGGAGGGAGTTCCACTGCCCAGCTGTGCGCATTATAAAGGAATTTTGAAAGCGCTGTGTGCGAATAAGCGGAACATCAACCAGGTAGGGATGATAACCTGCCGTGCGTCTGGAGCTCCGATGGTAGAAAGGGGATGGCGGTATAAGCTCGTGGAGTTCTTTGTGTGAAGATTGTACTTCGGGGAGTGTGCCTCCCCGAAGTACAACCTATAGAAAACCGACAAGCAGGCAACCTTTTTACGATGGGAGAGCCATGCTTCGGCACGAATGGGCCGGCTCGACCGAAGTGATACCACGGCCTCACAGAAAACCGGCGTTAAACAACGCTTGTGTTGTGTTTCGCCGAGTGAAGGAGGTTACCTGAGGCCTAAACCCTTTTAAAAGGACGGCAACGCACTCCTCTGGTGTTGCGGGTGTCCATGGGTGGCGGTTATCGCTTACTATCAGGTGATCCGTTTGCTCGTTTGCCCCCCTATCTCATAAAAAAAAACCTTACGGCGGTGATCCAGGCTGTGAAGCCCAGTCTTCACCAGCTTTTCGTCACCTATAAGCCTAGTTATTACTTAGCCACGGGCCCCTCGAATGGAACAGAAAGTATGTTTCATTATTTAATATTTTCAGGAGCGTCAGACAACGCCGTATTCTGTGCAGTGATGGCTGAATCTCTAGCTAAGTTGTCCCTAAGGAGTACGAAGCTCAAACGTAACATTATATTCTTATTCAACGGCGCTGAAGAAAATGGTTTGCAGGTACCCACACATACATACATACACCCATCAAAAAAAGTTTGGATCACCTTGAAAAATATAAATCTTTTTTAGTTATTTAAGTGAAGGAAAAATTCGACTCGCAGGCAGGATTCGAACCTGCGTCTTCTGGTTTGATACACCAGACGCTATGACCACTAAGCCACCGCGAGTCCTACCTGCCATGTCGAAATTTGCCTTCACATTCTGAACTTACGTCTTAAAGGTGACGTCAGTAACATCTATTGATAAGCAAGTTACTTTGCCTCTCAACCGACACGACTTACCTTACGGTTTCAAAATAACTTCATAATCTTAGCATGAAAAATGCAAAAAAATCACAAAAAGAGAAATCTTTTTTGTTTTATTTCATAAAATATAAAAAGTAGTTTTATTTTTTAATTGCAAACAGGGTATTTATATTTAAAGAAAACACACGACAAAGAATTTTTCTTGATAGGTTCAATTTAAAAATTTATATCAGCTTAAGATAGTGATCGCAAACTCTTTTTGATGTGTAGAGTTATATAGTAGAGACACGCTGTTTCACCCACGCTGCCCCGTTCCTAAGAGTTGTAGCGTGATGTTAAATAGTTTAAAACCTTCCTCTTGAAGCACTCTACCTATATATAGCTAAGTACAATGAGATATTAAGCACCTCTAAGGACATATATTTTCAGTAACTCATAACATAACATACCATCACGCCTGTTTTCCCCGAAGGGTTAGGCAGAGGCGTACTGATGTACACCCACAGTTCGCCGGTATGTTTAGGTCCCATGTAATAGGTGGCGAGCCTATTACCATTAACCGGGCACAAATTCCAAACTCCGAGCTGTTACTGGGAATTTCATAGAAAAACCCAATAATACTTTGCTCGACCTGGGAATCGAACCCAAGACCTCAAGCGTAGCAGTTGCGATCAAGACCACTAGGCTAATGAAGCAGTTTCAGTTCAGTAACTCATTGACTATATTTAAGAAGAATTCTATTTTGTCACTAATAGAAGGGTTTAATGACGCTCAAAGTTGAAAATATATTTAAATGTAATAAATGCCCGGTTAATGGCAATAAGCTCGCCCCCTATTACATGGGACCTAAACATACCGGCGAACTGTGGGTGTACCTTAGTACACCTCTCGATACGAATACGTTTTCACAAGTTGTTCGTGCTTGGACTACTGCTGTACACCCAATGTTCGTACAGTGTTCATTACAAAAGTGACCTTTGAAGTCAGAAAGGCAAGAACACTTTTTATCTCGTCAATCAGCAACCATAGGTACTGATAGCGTAGTGCATTCATAACTTTATATGAACTAGATAAACGTAATAAATTTTTATTAGTATTTAAATTACGAATATAATAAATTCAAACCTGTTAAACAGAGATGGGAATGGGTAGAGTATATTTACCTAAAGTTCCAGGATGTAAGTAACATAGAGTTGATAATACCTCTTCTAAAATCCCGGAATCATTAACATGACTAATAAATCTACTAGGTGTGGCGTACAATGGCGTTTGGTGTGGCCGCGTAGAACTCATCCCTAGTGCAGGTGTACGGGCACAAAGGACACAGTATCTAGGCTGACTAATCCCTTCAACACAATGGTAAAACAAAACGGTTGTTTAACCATTGTTGTTTGTTCAATTGTCTTTTAATGTTTTCGCAGGGAAGTAGCGCGTTTCTACAGCATCCATGGATTCAAGGAGTCACTGCCGTCATCAATTTGGACGCGGCAGGGATGAACGGAAAGCCTACTGTATTTCAGGTTAGTATAATTTTTCAACCGACTTCAAAAATGAGGAAATTGTCATTTCGCCTTTATTTTTGTTACGCGATTATTCGACCATTATAAACTTAAAACTATTATAAATCGATTTGGAAAATTCCTTTTTTGTATGAAATAATATACTCTCGAGGTGGTCTCATTAAAATTTAATGATTAAATATTAAATTAAATAAAATGTTTATTCATCCAAAAGTAAATATACAGATTTGACATGATGGTAGGTCATCCATAGAAATTATTTAGCAAAATCTATACAACCAAAAATTATAAACCCTGCCTCTTAAACTAGGAGACCTCTCAATAGACAGTGTTTGGCCAAACAGTTAATTTAGGTATCTTAATAATAATGAACGCGTATTGATCTATCAATACAAGTGTGGATTAACATTAACCATATTTTTATTTGATGTGAAGCTTAATGATGGTCTAAGCCTGTATTATGATGTGTGACATCATTTTCCTATTGAAAGAGAGGGATGCCGCTCTACAGATTAAATAGCGCTATCCTATTCTCACAATCTACAAATGATTTTTTTTATGGGATAGGTGAACAAACGAGCAGACGGATCACCTGATGGTAAGCGATAACCGCCGCCCATGGACACCCGCAACACCAGAGGAATCACAAGTGCGTTCCACGCCTTTTGAAAGGGTTTGAGTGAGTGAGGATACCGGAGGCCCAAACACTTTTAAAGGGCGGGCAACGCACTTGAGACTCCTCTGGTGTCGCGGGTGTCCATGGGAGGCGGTTATCGCTTACCATCAGGCAATCCGTCTGCTCGTTAGCCCTTCTATGCCATAAATAAAGGTCGTGACGTTTTTTTTTTAATCTTACTAGCAATGTGGTTCGCACATTATAGTATTCTTGTTAACCCCTCGTGTTAAGCTAAATGCTTGTGTTACGAGTGGGTTCACGTCGGTAGGGCAATGGGTGGGTTTCGAACCGGCAACCACATGATCACAAGTCCGATGCCCTCGCCATTAGGCTACCGCCGCTATATTGTTGGTTGTCCCCTATAGGTGACAGACCCTAGAGTACTGAACGCGTATGGCCGGTCAGTACCGCGGCCAAATGCCCAGGGATTGGCGGAGGTCCTCTTCGACTCGGGCATAATCCCCTCAGATACCGACTTCAGGATATGGAGGACCTTTGGAAATATTCAGGGTAAATCAACTTTTTTTTCCAACCTATCTCTACTATTATAAAATTGTAAAAAAGCTATGTGTGTACATTGAAGATATTTAAAAAAACTGCCTCGTTAGTCTAGTGGTCCCCAGTGCGACTGCTACGATTCCCAGGTCGAGCAAAGTGTTATTGGATTTTTCTATGAAATTCTCAGTAGCAGCTCGGAGTTATAGGCTCGCCCCCTATTAGATGGGACCTAAACATAGCGGCGAACTGTAGGTGTACCTTAGTACACCTCTGCCTAACCCTTCGGGAAATACAGGTGTGATGGTATGTTTATGTCAAAAAAAACCAGTGGGTTAGGATATAATTACAGACAGCTTTTTTAAAATTTTATAATAAGTAGTAGAGATAAACGCCCATACTTATATTCATCACATAATTATTTGTGTCCTGTGGGAATGTACTCAGAAGTGGTACTCGAACCACTAAACCACGGAGATCGACGGATTTATTATGATTGTTGAACTTTAGGTATCGACATAGCTTTTGTGAAATGGGCTTCTGTGTATCACACTCGGAACGACAAGCCGGAGTTGTTGCTTCCGGGAGTGCTGCAGGGCGCTGGAGACATGATACTGGCGCTGCTCACAGAGGTCGCCACAGTCGACGGCCTCGACACCAAGGTAAACACCACAGGAGACAGTAGATTTTGGAATATTCCTTTTGGATATTCCAAAGTCTACTGAGAAACTGAACAACCGTTCATAATCCCGCACTTTTCTGCAGCACTCGCAACCGTAACAATGGTGAGGATATAACTGAATATAACAGTAAAACAGAAGTTTAGGCGGTAAAATGAAAAGTGCACATTGTCGATTTTATATTATTTTTTAAAACTTGAATATCTCCGAAGTTTAATGTGTAATTATGGTGGATAATTAACCATTAAGTGTTCGTGAACGTGTGAGAGTGTAGGCAAATGATATAAAATTGAAAATCGTGACTTTTTGGGTTCACACCTAAACTCCATCGAAGCCTCTATAAAGTTTCTACCGTTTTATTGGGGCAACTGAACATTATACTTGACACTGGCGAACACAAAAAGTGTGGTGCCATAATACAATCCCATGATGGGAAATATTAGCTTGATTATTCTAATACTTGACACTGGCAAATACACAAAAAGTGTGGCGCCATACATAATTAAAAAAAAAACCGTAAAACAAGAACACGATGTTATGACTGTATATTGAGTACTTTGTTTAAAATAACAAACATCACGAACCAAGTCAAATCGCGGAGAAACTTAACACCGCGATTCAGGAATAGCCTCTCACCTAACAACGCCATCTATCGGCTTTAAACTGAACAAAATTCAAAAGAAACAAAATTCTATTGCTATGCTTCGACTTTTAATTGTATTCAGTAACTTGACAGTTCGAAGAAAAATAATGTTACCATACTACAACTAATAGTGTTGGGGTAGTGAATGATTTTGCGTAAAGATTGGTTTAATATACAACCAAACTAAAAATTCGTAAGTAAGATGTGAAATATAAAAATAATTAGTAATAAAAGTAATTTCTCTTTTATTTTCTTCCAATAGAAACAAGGCAAAGATAAAAATCATGTAATTTTCCTTTTGTTACTTTTGACATTTTTGACATTTTATAGATTATCTATCTATTGAGAATCAAAATCTACAGTTTTTAATAGTTTGTATCGTGTTTTGAAGACGTTATTCATTTTTAAATAAAAAATTTGTTCATGTAAGTACATTATTTAAGTTCATTCAATTTCATTCATTCTTTTACCACCTCACTACCGATCTCTTTTTGTCTAAAACTGGTAAACCCTTCAACTGTCAAGTTACTGAATACAATTAGAAGAAGTATAGAAGCTTACTCTGACGTTGTCCACAGGCGTCTCCATCGTCGGCGGTGTACTTCGATTACTTGAACGTATTCATAGTATCATACTCTTACACGATTGCCTATGTCGTGGATTTCTTCATAGCGCTATTTGGGTTTGCTAGCGTCGGTTACTACGTGTGGTTGCTCGGATTCAGTGAGTATTCATTTTATTTTACTTGCTATCGCCCGCGGCTTCGCTCACATGAAGCTTTCTTCTTCTCCCTGCCCATGTCCCAATCTATTTGGGGTCGGCGCAGCATGTCCTTTTCTTCCATTCATCCCTGTCAGCCGTCATCTCACCATTCACTCCCTTTCCCATCATATCGGCCTTAACACAATCCATCCATCTTTTCTTTAGTCTCCCTCTACCTCTGTCCCTGCACATTCATATTCATGGAGCTTTATTAGGATTAAATTGATCAAAAACCAACTGTCGAGTTCTTCTTTGATTGGATCTGTATACATCAGAGAGGTCAAGCTGTATCTTAGGATCCGTTCAATTTATTGTGATAAGAAGTTCACCAGTTTTTAAGTTGGAGCATATACATTTTTATAGTGATAACAAAATTAAAATCTATTCAGTACTTAAAGTTTTTTTAGTGAAGGAAAAATTCGACTCGCAGGCAGGATTCGAACCTGCATCTTCATCAAAAGTAACTTGCCTTTCAATAGATGTTACTCCTTTAAGACGTAAATTCAGAATGTAAAGGCAAATTTCGACATGGCAGGTGGGACTCCCGGTGGCAGAGGCAGGTTCGAAACCTGCCTGCGAGTCGAATTTTTCCTTAACTAAATAATTTTATAATCTTAGCATGAAAAATCACAAAAAGTTCATTCAATTTCGTTCATTCTTTGACCACCTCACTGTCATTTTTTTGTCAAAAACTGGTAATCCTTCAACTGTCAAGTTACTGAATACAATTAAAAGTCGAAGTTTAGCGACAATGCATAATCCGGGGTCCACGGCGGGTACCCGCGATTGACCCCGTCGCGGGCGCCTTTCAGCCCTTAAGGCTGATCTTTCACCTGAACCCGCCAAATTCAAATTTCAATCAGTTTTTCGAAATTTGTAGGTCTACAACACATTTTATATTCATAGCATAATTGTGACATTTACTTATACATTACATACACACAACTGAGAATTAAAACCTTGGCTTAAAAATGCATAACAAGCCAAAAACTTGCCTAAAACTGTGCCAACGGCCAAAATTGACGATTGACACTACTTTTAGCTACAATATCGATTTATAAGAAAAGGTTTTAATTCTCAGTTGTGAATATTGTATAGCTAATGGCGCAATTACTACAGCTAGGAATCTAGAACATGTTTTTTTATATGGGATAGGAGAGCAAACGAGCAGACGAATCACCTGATGGTAAGCGATAACCGCCGCCCATGGACACCCGCAACACCAGAGGGGTCACGAGTGCGTTGCCCGCCTTTTAAAAGGGTTTGGGCCTCCGGTAACCTCACTCACTCGACGAAACACAACGCAAGCGTTGTTTCACGCCGGTTTTCTATGAGGCCGGGGTATCACTCCGGTCCATTCGTGCCAAAGCATGGCGCTTCCACGTGAAAATCGAAATAGATCTATAAATTGCGAAAAACCAATTGTAACTTGAATTTGGCTGGCTCAGGGGGACTGTTTGTTATGTAGGATGGTCGACGGTCCGTAAGCTGTTGTTGTCAATGCTGGGGCGCGTGCTCTCCTCGCTGGCGGCGCTTCTCGTCACCGCTCTAGTCGTGCTGCTTATGGTCGCCACTACCATACAGATGAGGTAACTAACGACTAGAAGCGGCGGTAGCCTAATGGCTAGGGCGTCGGACTTGCGATCATGTGGTTGCCGGTTCGAACCCCACCCATTGCACTACCGACGTGAACCCACTCGTAACACAAGCATTTTAGCTTAGCACGAGGGGTTAACAAGAATACTAGTAATGTGTTACCCACATTGCTAGTAAGCTTTTAAAAAAAAACAAAAACTGTTGGGACACTGCTGACGCCTTCGATTTGCATACAGGCGCATTAGTGACTTAGTGCGGCTCGCCAGTCGTCTCCTCACGCTCAGGCAGCTAGGTCGTACCTAGTAATAAGTATTTTAATATGTATTTGTCACTGGTACCAGTAAATTATATAGTTTATCAAGTAACGACCTTTATTCACCCAATACTTCAACACTATAACACTATATAACCCCTTAGTAACCAACACCATATAGGCCAAAACACGTTCGCTACTGCACATAAAATAACTTTTATCAACAGTAAAACCACTATCAAAAATAAAAACACCGGCCAGGTGCGAGTCGGACTCACGCACCGAGGGTTCCGTACTTAATTTTTTTTAATGGGATAGGGGGGTAAAAGAGCTCACGTATCCCCCTGATGGTAAGCGATAACCGCAGCCCAAGGACACCCGCAGCACCAGAGGAGTCACAAGTGCGTTGCCCGCCTTTTAAAAAGGGTTGGGCCTCCGGTAACCTCGCTCACTCGGCGAAACACAACGCAAGCGTTGTTTCACGGTGGTTTTCTGCGAGGCCGCGGTATCACTCCGGTCGAGCCAGCCCATTCGTGCCGAAGCATGGTTCTTCCACGTGAGATAATTATATGATATACCTTAAATTTGATACTATTCGCAATTGTTCCTTTATCTGTGGTATAAGAAGTTCGCTTCGTACCAAATTACAAGATTCTGATTCCCTTGCGAGTATCGAAAATTTGATAAGAAAGAAAGTAATTTTATTTGCGTCGACATTTACAGCATAAACGGTTGTATCTTTTGATTGCGTTGGCGTAGAAGTTTGATTTTTTCACAGCTCCAAGGGACAATAGCCCCGAGTATTTGATATGAATTTCAGCTGGATACCTTTACGCGGTCCTGCAAAAAAAGGGTTTTGACAGACAGACAGACAACAAAGTGAAAAAAAAACCTAAAGACGATTTGAGAACCGCCTCCTTTTTGATTTTGTATTACGTATATAGTTGTATTTAGTACAATTACAACTATATTCTCTCTACTTCTACTTTCTATAAAGTTCTTGCCGTCTCTTCTCCATAAGACCCACTTTTAGGAACCGTACATCTATTTTACTTTTTTAAAAGTACCTTTTTGAGTGGTCTAATTGAAGTAAATAGTTTGATTTTGACTTTGAACACTAATTTTGCAGGTATTTGACCCAGGAGTGGATAGTGGTGCCTTTTTACTGGATGCCATATGTTTTAACTGCTGTGGCCGCCTCGCAGAGTTTCGACGCTTGGACCTTGAATGAGGTACATAATCGGAATAGGTTGAAAATATTTACTTACCGTTCGAGGAAGTAAGTAACATAGAGTTGATTATACCTCCTCTAAAATCCCGGATTTTTTTTTGCATTTTCCATGCTAACATTTTAAAGGTATTTTAGTGAATGAAAAATTGGAAAAAGTACTTGCACTGATAAATGATATTTATTTCTGTAAATAGATCTTTTAAAGACACTTTTACAAGTCAATGTTTTACTTTTTTTTTAAATCTAGATGGCGCCGGCATTTCCTAACTGACGACCTCTGAGAAGAAACGCCGATACAAACTCAGAGAATCATGGTCTCTTTTAAAGTCCAGACAGTAATAGTATTATTAGATATTATGCGAGTGTTACGATGTAGGGCAATATCTGAACAGGCCTTTTGAAGAAAGAGCCATAGCAGCTTTGAGTTGACCTGTCCTAACTGACGGCACGCATACATCAAGCATCGTGTAGCTCAACCATTATTTAGGTGTTTTTTAATACACAGAGCGTGTCGAGTGTGTATACTATTTATTTTTGTATGTCTTTCATACAGAATGGTATGAGCCGCTCCCTGCGCTGCGTACAAGCGATGGCAGCGACTCGCCTGCTGCTGTCGGCCCTGCTGCTGGTGCTCATGTGTGTCCCAGCGCTCAACTCGCTCAGATACCTGGTCGCGGTGCCGCTGTTCATCATGTCTGTCGTCTCCTTCATGTCCTTGACCCTCGTGAGACATGTCACGCTGCGAGGTAACCTCTTTACTCTTACGTGGGGTTAATATTGGTTACGTGACTGAAACTTGCTAACTAACTCTTCTAACTAACTCTAATACACCCATTGTGTCATATACCCAGTGCCTCGCCACCAAACTCGGTTACGCTTTTAAGATTCCCTGAATCAACAGCCTAAATCCATTTAAAAAAAAGAACAGCCTTTGGGTCAGAGAATCCTTCCCTTGGTTGAAGGGACAACACCCCTCGTCCCTCCACAGTTATGTTATTAGACTTTGAATTTAATACAATTAAAGTCAAGTTCTCACGTTCGTAACTTGACAGTTGAAGGGTTACCAGTTTTTAACAAAAAATATATAGATAGTGAGGTTGTGTAATGAATGAACTGAAATAATAAAAATGCATTTAAATGTAATTAAATTAACAAACTTGTTATTTTAAATTCAATAACTTGTCTTCAAACCACAATATAAGATATTTAAAAAAAATCTCAGTAGCAAGGTAAAATTTCATGATTTTTATTTTTATTTAGTTTCTATTAGAAGAACATAAAAAAGGAATTTTCTTTTAATAATAAATATTAATTATTCTTATAATCCACAACTTTAACTTACGAATTTTTAGTTTGATTTAAATTAATAAAAAAAAATTGTCATTCGTTCTTTACGCAAACCGTTCACTACCCCAACACTATTCGTTGTGGTATGGTAACATTATTTTCTTCAAACCGTCAAGTTACTGAATACATTATTAAAAGTCGAAGTATAGTAATATTAAAGATTCTAATCCAAAAAGCAATTTTTTTGCTGATGGCATGACGAAGATTATACCTATTGGTATGTCAGAAGTACTGTGAGAGGAATTTATGAATGTTGTTAACCTAATTTAACTTTACCTACTTTGTTTATTTTAATGATTGTTATAATTGTGTTTTTTTTTTAATTTTAGTTACTGTAATAAGTTGCAATCGTTGTAATTCAATAAATACATATTTTGTTTTTTTTGCAGGGTGGCAACACCTGTTGCTAGAGGTCTGCCTGTCCTTGCCATCGGTAATGTTTATGAATTCGTTGGCCCTGCGTTTGGATGCCATAATGTTACCGATCATGGCCCGCTCCTCTAACAACTTCCCTGACTTAATCGTCGCCATGCTCAATGTAGGATTCGCAGTGTGCGTCACATGTACTGTTGTGAGTATTTTTTGTTTATTTTTAGGGTTCCGTACAAATAAAGTGCTCATTAGCCAAGTGGTCCTGAGCGCGACTGCTATGCTAGGGGTCTTGGGTTCGATTCCCAGGTCGAGCAAAGTGTTATTGGGTTTTTCTATGAAATTCCCGGTAGCAGCTCGGAGTTAGGAATTTGTGCCCGGTTAATTGCAATAGGCTCGCCCCCTATTAATGGGACCTAAACATACCGGCGAACTGTGGGTGTACATTAGTACGCCTCTGCCTAACCTTTCGGGGAATACAGGCGTGATGGTATGTTATGGTATGTACAAATAAAGAAAAAAACTAAACCCTTATAGGATCACTTTGTTGTCTGTCTGTCAAGACCTAAGGGCATCAAAACCTACAGGGTCTTCCCGTAACCTCTTGAAATCTTGAAATTTGGTACGAAGCAACGTCTTATAGCATACATAAAGGAAAACTTGCGAAAAGCATAGATTTTTAGTTACATCATATAATAAAAAAAAATTAAGTACGGAACCCTTGGTGCGCGAGGCCGACTCGCACTTGTCCGGTTTTTATTTGGGAAACAGACAGGATACAGTCTCTACTATTATATAATCGTACAACAGCTGTGTCGGTACATTGATGATATTAAAAAAAAAAAGTGGGTCAGGGTATAAATATATCTGAATCCAAAAATGAGATTTTAAAAATTCTTGTCTGTTTGTTACTGGTTGGCGCAAAAACTACTGAATATATTGATTTCTGACACTTACGCGAATATTAGACATTGAAATGAGACTACTTTTTACGGATTTTATCGCGGTATATTGATATTATTTTGTTCCCGACGTTTCGGATCCTTTACAGCATCCATGGTCACGGGCAGACTGCGGTGTTGGACGTCTTGATGTTAAAATTACTAACAGCTACCTTACATTTTTGTTAATTATTAGCGATCCGATTAAATAATATCAATATACCGCGATAAAATCCGTAAAAAGTAGTTTCATTTCAACTACTGAATAGATTTTCTTTTTGTTATCACTTTTAAAGAGTATATGCTCCATCTTAAAAACTGGTGAACTACTTATCACAATTAATTGAACGGATCCTGAGATACACTTGACCTCTCTGATGTATATAGATCGATACAAAGGAGAGTTCATCACTGTTGGTTTTTGATTAAATTATTTTTGGGATCATTTTTAATCCTTATATAGCTTCATTTTTTTGTTTTTTTTTATTCATGATAGGCTTACGCTTGATCGAATGTGAGTGAAGCTGCGTAATTAGATCCTTCGTTCCTATGAATCTATACTAATATATAAAGCTGAAGAGTTTGTTTGTTTGCTTGAACGTGCTAATCTCAGGAACTACTGGTCCGATTTGAAAAATTCTTTCAGTGTTAGATAGCCCACTTATGGAGGAAGGCTATAGGCAGTGGCGTGCACTGGGTCTGATCTTAGGTAAGGCAGTTTTTTTTTATTGATTTTTCGAAGATCCACACCGCGTGACGTCATAGCGAAAAATTTAAATTCCGGTCAGAATATGCTAGTCAACTGAATGAAACTATGCTCCGCGGGGGGAATGCTAGCGATACCTTATAAAAAGAAACAAATTATATGAGAACTCACCAGCCACCAGTAGGTTTTCAGTTTCAAAATTTTCATGGTTCAGAATACATACTAAGATAACGTTTTATATTAATATTTATTATGTTTTATATTAGTAATTAATTTTTAATAAACACACATTGTCAACACAAACATCACAATCAAATAACATTTTAAAAACCAACGAATAGACTCGTAAATGCAAGAACTAAAATTATTATAGAAACAAACAAATAAACAACGATATTAACACTACAATTACGTTTCAAAATGAAAAAACTTGCAAGAAAACCATAACAATTACTCGCGTACACAAAATAGTAAAAACACCGCTCGTCACATGAAAAAAACAATATGGAGTCTTATGAAGAAAAAAATATTTCTAATATTTGAACAAATAAAACCTTTTTAAACAAAAATGCATCATTTTGTCTACGTAATTAGGTCGGAAATCCATCAAAACAAATACCGCGGGCCATGCGGCTGGAGTTGGTCACGTTCCGCCCGTGCAATTCATGTATGTGTGCAGTTCACAGACATAAAAATCTAATCGAACTATTACTACATGCGAACGTTTTTTATTCGCCATTTCCTGCCGTTGCCAGCCGCAGTAGTTGACATTAGGTACATTAATTTGTGTAAAGCGCCTATCAGTAAAGCGCGTTGTGACTTGTGAGATTATTAGGTGTACTTGCGATTCGTTGCTATTTTGGAGCGTTTAGGAGTTTTCTAGTAATTCCACGATTTACGGATTTATTAATTATACTTTAGGTACTTATTGTATACTCTTTGATCAGCGAAATTATCCGTGACTGCTAGGGTATGCAGTGCTTTTTGCATCATATGCAGCGCACGCGCCTGGCTATAGGCTATAGATCATCACGCTAAGACTAAGTAACTATTCCACGCGGACGTAATCGCGAGCGGAAGCTAGTATTAAATATATTTCATAAACAAAATTAGATCAAAGTCAAGTCAAAATCATTTATTTAATATAGACTACTAGGTAGTACTTTTTGGACGTAATTTTTACATTATAGACAGCCCCCAAAATGCCCACCCTTCGCCGCCACGCTTAAATAACACCATTTTATAACCACGACGATTTGACGTGGGAGAGCCATGCTTCGGCACGAATGGGCCGGCTCGACCGGAGTGATACCACGGCCTCACAGAAAACCGGCGTGAAACAACGCTTGCGTTGTGTTTCGCCGAGTGAATGAGGTTACCGGAGGCCCAAACCCTTTTAAAGTGTGGACAACGCACTCGTGACTCCTCTGGTGTTGCGGATGTCCATGGGCGGCGGTTATCGCTTTCCATCAGGTGATCCGACTGCTCGATTGCTCCCCTATCCCATAAAAAAAAATTCGAGTGTACTCTAATCAAATTTGTTTCAGTCGGGCATCGAACTGCTGTTCTCTCGCAAGCGGCTGTGGATGGTGCTGTCGGGTGTGGGCGCGGCATGCTTCGTGCTGATGTTCATCCCCTTCAGTCCTTACGGAGGCATCTCCGTACAGAGACACTATTGGTTTGTAAGTATTTGTTTACCAGATATTTCGGGACTAACGCTCTCCTTCAAAAGATGGATCTGATCTGACAGACATCAGGGAAGGGAAATTGAGAGCATGGAACACCTTCTGTGTACAGTCTGCAAAGGAGACAAGTAACCAACGCACACTATGATATTATATATGATTACTGTTAAAACTATTCCACACGATGACAGCCACGCACACATCTCATTCGCTGAGTTCGCTCGCCCCCATTATATTAAAGCGTAACACGATTTCGCGCATAAGATTATCGTGTCTCGTGGCGCAACGGTAATCTAAGTAGATTCCCATGTTATATGATCGGTGTTCGAGCCACAAGGTTAACAATATGTTCTTTTTGAGATTTTGACAAAAATAGTTTTATCTATTGAAAATAGCTTATTGACTAAATAAAACCACTTGCTAAAATAAACAGCATATCTTTATTTATAAAATGAAAAATGAATAAAAAAATTGTTTTTATCTTTTATTGCACATTGCACACACAGAATATTAAAATGTTTTTTTCTTATAAAATGTAGAAAGAAACCATACAATTATTTATTTTTATACAATTACAATAAACAAGGGGTGGAGTGAATTACCATGTCCCATAGGTAAAACATAATTATAATATTTTACCATTAACAATAACATCACTCACACCCACTACCGCCGACTTATTTTACATGTTTTTATAGAAAAATAATGCTGCTACATCGATATTCAGCATGGATTTAAAATGTTTGAAGATACATTAATTACATTATAATTAATTACATTATAATTACATACATTAATATTATAAAAATTCCATTATTACTATCAATGTTACTAAGATAATAAAAGGTTTAACTACGTTAAAATGTTGTCTGTAATTAAATCGCTAACACGGTATAAATGTTGTTTACGTTAAGTCGGCGGTGACTATTGATATTAAACTTTCTCAAGATGATCCGTAATTACCGGATTACATAGAAGCTGGATTACACAAAATAAATATGCTCGTTTGGATAAGCAACTCGCACTGTGGGTAGCATAACATTTTTTTTCTCCATAATATTTTTCGACCATCCTTATCCGATTTAAAACATTTTTCGTATGTAAATATAACGAAATTGTTTTGCCAATCAAAGTTTAAATAATCTTTCGCGAAGCGAATGCAATTTTCATGGTGCACCGTAGATAATAAAATTTTTCGCGCCGGTCTGCGACATGTCAAACCATCCGCTCGTAGGTGGTTTCGTATTGTTTGCGAAACATTATGTGCTGCTGCTGTTACGCTGGTCTTAGCAAAAGGATCTTCTCTATGAACGGCAACTATCTCACGGTGCCTAGGCGAAGCGTTTGTGTAAGCCAATGCTGTCGAACCAGGCAGGCGACAGTTTACTTCGCCTGTATCAGCGTGACGATGCACCCAGAGACGAACGGTTTTTCTCTACAAAAAATAAGTAAAATATTAGAATTAAACATACACCTCCCTAAATTATAAAATAATAAAAAAATAACACAATATATAAATTGTTTTACTTGATTATATTTATATAAACACAGTTTAGCTAATTTAAGTAAAATATAAAAATAAAATATAAACAAATATCCAATAATATCGAAATAAAGTATTCAAATCTTATAAAATAATGATAATATTATATTTATTGCACATATATTACTAAATATAAATATATACACATAAAATGTTATGTATTATTTTAAATCTAAAAAGTATAAAAAAAATATTGTAATTATTTAAGTAGGTAGATTATTTTGTTTGTTAGTTGTTTTTTAACATGTTTACTATATATATGTATGCAGCCAATATTTATATACTTAAGTAATAAATTAAATATTTTTTTAGAAGAATAAAAAAATGGAAATATATAAACATTTCCTATTATTTTCTACTATTCATTTTTATATTCTACAAATAATGATTGCAAGTATTAGAATTAAACATACCTACACCTCCTTTCATTATTATGGAAAAAATATATTAAGTGGTTTTTAAATATTAATAAATAATGGTAATATTGTATTTATATAATAAGTTTTACACATATAATACTAAATATAAATATATAATTTTATGTATTATTTTTTTCTAAAAAGTATTAAAGAATATTTTTGTTATTTATTCATTGTTTTTTAATAGTTGAAGTTTACTACAATTCACATTTTAAATATTTTGAGTAGTTATGCAGCTAACATATAAATATTATGTCCTATTATTTTCAACTATTCAGCATTATCTACAAATACTAGTTAAACGAGACAACCGATAATATTATATCGATACTACTCAGTACCGGCAATAGATGTTAGTTGTTTCTTTTAACTAAGTACCGGGTTACGGTTACATAAATATAATACCTAAATTAATAAAAGTAACTATAATTTTCTTTTATTTTAATAATAAGCAACTATAAATAAATATTATTTAAACAAATTAAGTATACAAAAGGAAGTATTGTTATTAAAAATAACGTTACTCACCGATATCATTAGGCCCCTTGCGATTTCACTTGCTCATGCAAAACAACAATCTGAGCTTTTTGGAATACTGTTAAATGATGCATGGTCTAAGTTAAACAATTTAATGAAAAAAAAAAACAATAACCCAAATTCGTAAAAGTGCAAGTAAAGGAGGAGGCTAGGCGTAGTTGCTAATGCATACTGACTCATACATAAGTTCACAATTGAACGCAGGAACATATTTAATTATTTGTAAAGCGGGTAGTTTGCTGCATTAAACTAGCAAATAATTAAAGGTAGGCGAGAAACTTGTAGTAGTGTCTCAAACCGGTCAGAACATCACTTCATTTTGTAGATAAATATGCTTTATTACTTTATACTTACTCGAAATTACCTAGAAAATCTCAAAAAGTATACCTCTGTTAATCTGTGATTCGATCTCATACCACAGTTCATGGAATGCTGAATAGATTTCTGTTGCGCCACGACAACTGTTAACATTAGTAACGAAATTATCGTATGCTTTTGTATAATCGGTGTGAGCTCACTCCGCGAATGCAATGTGTGTGTGTCTGTCATTGTGTGCAAAATAGTTTTAACAGTAATGATATAGTTGCGTTAATAAAGTTAATAAAGTAATAAAGCATATTTATCTACAAAATGAAGATAAATATGCTTTATTACTTTATACTTACTCGAAATTACCTAGAAAATCTCAAAAAGTATACCTCTGTTAATCTGTGATTCGATCTCATACCACAGTTCATGGAAGGCTGAATAGATTTCTGTTGCGCCACGACAACTGTTAACATTAGCATGGGGTCTCATCCCGAACAAATGAAACATAGTTCAAATGAATTGTTAATAGATGGCATTGCATGTATCGATTCCCAAACCTCGTGTGTTTGGCTTCGAAATTCTTACGAGGAAAGACCTTAAAAAAATATGTACTTACTTAAATCAAATGTTTATACATAGGACAATATAATTTAAGTCTAATTTCTTCAATTATATGATATTCAATTAAATCCTCGTGATTCTCGCTTTCTTTGGTAAATAGATGGCGCTGTTTGCAGTTTTCACTCATTTTACAAAAATAAAAGATGGCGCTGTTCGCAGTTTCTGAGTCTATAATTATTTCCCATTATTTTTTAAATAAAGTATTTTATAAGAATATTATATTTCAGACGAAGTTTTTCTAATGATGTATTATCTTTTTGTACCATCGGGGGCGAAGCACTAATACATACGATAGTCTACTATGATGACAACACGAACAGGGTAGGTAGGTAGGTACCTACCTAGAAAGCGACTTACACCTAATAGGTAGGGTTACCTTCGTGTAGGTGCCTTGTACCGAATATACTTACATAATAAAAAAGGTAGGCTAGTAGATACCTACATAGTTCAAGTAGGTATCTACTAGGTATAGATATATATATATATCACAAAATAGGTAAATATCAGTATTCTATCATCAATAAATGCATCATGCAGACGGTCGGAATGGAACGGAACGCGAGTCGTAGGTATCATAACATCGCGTCTCGCTCGAGTTCGGTAGATATACACTCGGTAGTCCGACAGCTGCGAATGCGCCGTAGTAGGTACCTACCTACCTACGTAACGAACGAACGGTGTCGTGATGGTTTTGTGTTTAAAGGCCGTAAGCATACCTATATATACCATAGTACCTATATACCTACCAGAGAACGAAGAATATTAAGTAGGTACCTACCTTAGGTACTAGTACCTACGTACGTTTAAGTATTTGTTTTTTTTTAATAGATCGGTATTTCGCTTCTTCTACCGAACAAAATACCTACCTACCTAGATAGTGAATAGGGTAAAAAAGTGAGACACGTAGTAGGTACTTACTAGTTTTACTTGTCTACCTACTTATGTACTTACGAAGTACTTACCTATCATATTGAAATAATTACATAATGATAGGTACATCAATATTTAAAATGGTAGGTAGAGGTACCTAGGTACATATCTGATAAGATTTACGTTATCATTTACTTTTTAAGTAGGTACCTAAGCTTTTGTAGTGAATAGTAAGAGGTTTTCATTGCTGTAGGTAGCTCACACGCTATGCAAGTAGGTAGGTAGATGAAATTAAAATACTGTGGGCGGGAAGCCCTATAGCGTGTTTACGTCACATGAGTAGATACGTTATTCTACTCATTGTCATGATGTCATATGTATGCGCGTAGGGATGAGATACACTTACCAGTGTCAAAAACCAAGTATCAAAATAGGTAGGTACTTACCTACTTGAAAGTATTTGGCACAGCTAGAATTCTAACCCTACTATATAATATAAATATTATCCTACAATATTTCTGAAAAAAGTATAAGTATTAGTAGGCAAAACTACTACATGTTTTCGTTATCTATTATATTTTTATGGGTAATAATTTTAGAACTACCTACTATTTTTGACCGATAAAGAGTTGGCAACCCTAGCCACAGCCCGCCTCGCCTCGCAGCGTAAGGCGCGGCCCGGCACGCGTCGCGGCGGCGCGGGCGGCGCGGGCGCGGCGTCCCTGCAGCGCGGGTTGAAAATACTCGTAGTTCAAAGTTTTTTTTTTTGCCAATACGATTATGCACGTTGGGTGTATCGCAATATGGATCAATTTTCTATGCATGCAAGTATTTGAAAACTATAGAGTGTTCCTACATTAGCACGCCTCTGCCTAACCCTTCGGTATATGTATTATAATTATGTTAGATAAAAATGTATGGTCCCGGGTTCGATTCCTAACTAAACATTTATAGATCTATCTAAATTAAACTTTAATTATTTAGTTAGGAATCGAACCCTGGACCTCATAATGTTCACCTGTCACGTTCAACAAACACTAGACTATTTTTGTGAACCCCATGAAAAAAAAACACAAGCCGCCTAGCTGCATGTATGTGTCTGTGATGAACTGATGACTGTGATGTTCTTAGGTATAAATAGCGAGGCGAACGAGTTACACAGTATAAGCTCTAATCTTAGTGACTTTAAGTACAAATTCCCTTAAAATTATTTGTAGCAGGTCACAAAATTATTTTTTCCTTTCGTTATTTTAAAATTAATCTTCAAAACAAGCCTGTTTTGGTATAAATTCTCTTGCATTTAGTAGCAGGTCGGAAAATCATGTTTGTTTTCGTAACATTAAAATTATTTTTTAAAGCAACTAGGTAGGTAGGTACCTACCTAGTTTTTAGCACATGAGTAGATATACTACTCTGTGTTTTTAGTAAGTAATCTCTTCCAAATATTATATTTTATTTTTTGCGGGAAGATCTCGTTGCCTTGCCACTTGAGTTGCGTTGCGAGTGCGACATGTAGGTAGTAAGTAAGTAGTTAGGTAGGTAGGTACCTAGGTATATTTATACAATAACTTTATTATCATTTTGCGATAAAGATATATAAGAACAAGGTTTGCTCGCGGCTTTGCTCGCGTGGATTTCGTTTTGTCACTCGGTCTTTATCACGGACACTTGTCAGTTGTCACCTCCCAGCCCAAAATAATCAATTAAGTAAGTACCTACTTAAACTATTTTTTTGTAATATTTTGCATTTTTTTTTCTATGCTATATAGGAAACTTTGAAGGGCGGAATTAAACCTGCGTAGAGTCTTCTGGCTAAATAGGTAGGTAGGTTCCTACACTGATGTCGGTTGACAAGCAAAGTAGGCAGCTTGCTTTTCAATAGTTAAACTCGCGGTGGCTCAGTGGTCGTCTGGTGTACTTATCTAACCAGAAGACGCAGGCTCGATTTTCAGGCAGTCGATTTTTTCCATCACTAAACTACCTACTTACTTAGAAAGTACTTATTCTAGTAAACCGCGACAAAGTCTCGTTTTAAACGGCCGGCCAGCGCTAGTGGTAGGTAGGCTAGGTACCGACCTACCTACTTGATCATTATTTTGTCGTGGAGTTATTTTAAAACTATGATAATTATCTCCGATATTAATTAAAACCAAATGATGTCAATGGCAATTCTGTTCAAAATTAAATAGGTACCTAAGTACTTGTGATGAATAACGTATTTAAGTAGGTAGGTACCTAATTGGTTATGGATTAATGATATTAATCCATAACACAACAAAAGTGTAGGTATATACTACACTTTTGTTGTGTTAAACACCTTCGCAAATAATGCATTATTTTAGAACAAATTTGATTAGGTACCTACAACAAAAAAGGTTATAGGTAGTGAGTCAACCTAAACAGATAGATAGGTAGGTACCTACCTAGCTATATTATGCAGCCATTGACTTCGTTTACGCAGCGCACGCAATGGAAGCCCTCAAAAGAAATATCTTTTACCCGTTTTTGCTACATTTTTCATTGATGCTCCGCTCCTTTAAGTCATAGCGTGATATTTTATAAGATATTTTATAGCCTATAACCTTCCGCGATAAATGCACTATCTAACACAAAAGATACCTATTTTAAATTCGAACCAGTAGGTAGTTCCTGAGATTTCCGCGGTCAACCAAACAAACAAACTTTTTAGCTTTATAATATTAAATAAAAAATAATAATTAGATGTTCACAATCTTGGATTTTAAACATTTTGTTTTTTTCACAATCAGAAACAATGAAATTGACACCCACGTCATGTTATATTTAAAAAAATAATGTCCGCCATTAAAAATATATTATGTCATTTATGAAATCAGTAGGTATCCTGAGAAACCTTGAAAATGACACCTACATTTTTACATGAATTTACGTTAAATAATAACGAAAATAAACTACGCGTAAGAAGATAGGTAAGTAGTTTTATAAAATTAAATGTATTACATAAGTACCTACGCGCTACCGAGAAGGAGGTAGGTACCTGTTCGGGGTGAGCGACCGTAATAACAACAAGTAGCAACTTTAGGTACCTACCTACATCCCGGCGCACCAGCGCCATCTATTGGTTAAATATATAGTAAATACTTGATATACAACCCGAGGCAATAGATGTCGCATGCATCGCGCGCGTGCTACGTGCGACATCTATCGCCTACAAAAGAAAAACAATTCTGCCCGAAGAATCTCGCCCGATAGGAAGGTCCCATTTCTTTGTATGGGATGAGGCATCTGTACTAGTATTCTTTTATCTGTGACATTAGTAACGAAATTATCGTATGCTTTTGTATAATCGGTGTGAGCTCACTCCGCGAATGCAATGTGTGTGTGTCTGTCATTGTGTGCAAAATAGTTTTAACAGTAATGATATAGTTGCGTTGTGTGCGTGATTGGTTACTTATCTTCTTTGCGTGGTGTACATGCGATGCAATGACTAGAAAGTGAATATGCCTCTTGGGTCAGGGTTATCCAAGACCAGAGGACTACAGACTCATACCCCCAGGCCTCATTATAAAGCTCATGGAAGAGCTGTTTGTAGAACTGGGAGTGAATGAGGAATGGGTTATCTAGGGGAAGCACAAAAGATCCCATGGGGTCGAAGTCAAAAATAAAAATCAACGTAGCATATCATGCCTGTATTCCCCGAAGGGTAAGCAGAGAGAATGTTTAAGGCACAATTAATAGGGGCGAGCCTATTGCCATTAACCGGGCGCAGACCCAGACTGAGAATTTCATAGAAAAACTCAATAATACTCCTGGAAATCGAACCGAGGACCTGTCGCGCTCAGAACCACTAGGCTAATGAGGGCAGCTTTAGGAGATGATGTCCACACATATACTCGCTACTGTGGGTGTACATCACCTCTACCAGACCTATTTAAAACAAAGTTGTAAAGCTAATATTGTAATTTTGATTATTTTATTTTAAAAAGAGTATCTATGGAGTTTCTTGCCGGCTCTTCTCCATAAGACCCACTTTTTGGAACCGTGCAACTAGTTTTGACTTTTCAAAAGTATCTTCTTTAATGGTCTAATTCAAATAAAACATCTTTTTGTGATTTTTTTGCATATTTCATGGCGTACCTAGCCAAAAGATGCAGGTTCGAATCCTGCCTGCGAGTCGAATTTTTCCTTCACTAAAATAACTTTATAATCTTAGCATAGAAAATGCAAAAAAAAACTCAAAAAGATAGTTAATATGTATGGTAGCATCGTACGACATAGAACTAACCGTAAGGTAAGTCATGTCGGTTGAGAGGAATATAACTTGCTTGTCAATAGATGTTACTGATGTCACCTTTAAGACGCAAGTTCATAATGTGAAGGCAAATTTCGACATGGCAGGTGGGACTCGCGGTGGCTTAGAGGTCTGGCGTACCCAGCCAGAAGACGCAGGTTCGAATCCTGCTTGCGAGTCGAATTTATCCTTCACTAAAATAATCAAATAAAACATTTTGACTTTGACCGCTAGGCTAATAAGACAGTTATTTTCTTACAGCACACAGAAATTATATCGTACGATATAAACAACGTGGTTCTGTCCCGGACATCGAATATCGTAGTCACGAAACACGATCCCTACACTACGGAGCGAGCTCGGGCGGCGCTAGAAGCTATCGGCTACCACGACGATGAAAGATGGAACATGACTGCTCACTGCGAACAAGAAATATACTGCGGCCTGCCTCTGTTCAGAACTGGGTTTGCCAAACATCTGTTAGTATCCTTAATGGGATAGTTGAATATTTCTTTTTCTCTAATATTCTATAAAATAGCTTCTGCCCGCGACTTCGTCCGCGTAGCGTTATGATATATAGCCTATAGCCTTCCTCAATAAATGGGCTGTCTAACACTGAAAGAATTTTTCAAATCGGACTAGTAGTTGCTGAGATTGGCGCGTTAAAAAAATAAACAAACAAACTCTTCAGCTTTATATATTAGTACTAGCTTCTAATCTTAATCTATTCTAGATTCCTAGCTGTAATAATTGCGGCATTAGCTATACAATATTCACAACTGAGAATTAAAACCTTTGCTTGTAAATCGATAGTGTAGCTAAAACTAAAAGTAGTGTCCCTCTACTCGCTTCTTTAACGTTTATTATGCAAAAATTTTAATGCTCTGTTGTGAATATTGTATAGCTAATGCCGCAATTACTACAGCTAGGAATCTAGAATGTGTTATAGACCTACAAATTGCGAAAAACCAATTGTAATTTGAATTTGGCGGGCTCAGCGAAACGATCCGCCTTAACTTTTTTATTAACCTCCGACGCAAAAAAAGGTATAATTTAAATCTGTGTCTATGTATCTTACTTTGGCTTCGTAGCTTGTAAACCGATTTAAATTCATTGTTTTTGTTGAAGCTTGATCGAGTATTCTTAGCTAATGTGATCTTGTACGAGTGTTCCTTGATGCTGCGGGGGCTTAGAGTCTAAGAGAGAGCGGAGCTTCAATTGGCCACAAAAACGTAATAGCAAAATAAAACAATATTTTATCTAATTGGATTATTATTCGGATTGAGATACCGTTAATCTAGTATCGTACCGTACCATTTGAAAGAAAGAAAGAAGAAAGAAAGAAAGAAAAGTATTTTATTTCATACCAGGAAGGCACACACATTTTGAAGACATTGTACTATGTCTAAGTGAAAATCATAACAGGAGTAGTGTTTCGTCTACTACTACTTCACTGGAAATAAACGACCGGAAAAACGTTCCAAACTTGGTAAAGTTATCAAGAATTGCATTCACTTACATTTATTTCCGGTGAAGTATTTTGTATGAAATGGTAGTGCAAGAACCTAGATTAACGGTATTGGAATCCGAATAACACTTTGATTCAATTGTGTCTGAATTACGATTTAATTTGGTATTAAGTTTGTATGGAAAATTAGATAAGCTGGACTCTGAAAATGTTACATGCAGTCTGATATGACATTTTCTTAAATTTACGAAAATCACAAGGACCTATTTATTGCCTTCGGCTGCTTAAATTGATTCGATGAAATCACGACAGTGTACTTATCTACTGTTATAAAATTGAAAAACAGCTGTGTGTATACATTGAAGATATTAAAAAAAACAAGTACTTACTAAATATGAAACGTCCCCGAATCCAAAAATGTGATTTTTTAAATTATTGTGTCTGTTTGTTACGGGTTGGCGCAAAAACTACTGAATAGATTTTTTTTTGTTATCACTGTTAAAGAGTATATGCTCCAACTTTAAAACTGGTAAACTACTTATCACAATTCATTGAACGGATCCTGAGATACAGCTTGACCTCTCTGATGTATAGAGGCCCATACAAAGAACAGATCATCACTGTTGGTTTTTGATTAAATAATTTTTGGGATCCATTTCTAATACCAATATTTCAGGTGAGTGAAGCCGCAGGCAAAGGCTTGTAATAATATATATTATTTATTGTACACAAAAGTACCTATCAATGAGAACAGGACAAAGATTTTATTTTAAAACTAGCTGACCCGGCGAACTTCGTACCGCCTAACAGTCGATTCTGAAACTAACGTCACCCAATTGTTTTGCCTTCCCGGAACCCCTCCACTAACACTTAAACTTTATGGTATGGTATTAAAGTTCAAATTGACTTTTAAGCATTATTACGAATCTTTTGTATGGGAATATAGAAAAGTGTTGATTTTAGACTTTTTCAGGCAATGTTTTATTTTTTTCTCTCCGTAAGTACTATACTTGTACTTCAAGGAATATTATAAAAAAAAGAATTAGCGAAATCGGTTCAATATAAAAATGAATCGCCAAATGTGACGATTCATTTTTATATTATAGATATACTTATCGCGATCAGCGATGATGGACTGAACTGCTAACTAATAAGATAAGTAGTAGTAAGTAACTAATAAAATGTAGTAACGGTATGAAGTGTTGTCGAATCATCTTGTTTCTTTTTTAATGTTATTAACAAAAATCACACAAACATACGTACAATTGTATCAGTATGTGCTAACTTTAAATGGATTTTTTATACAGTGTGTCCGGTCATGGACTAGCGATATTCTAAATACTTATATAACACCTACTTTAATACACAAATAAACTATACACTTGAGCCAGAGACACAGTTGTAAATTTAATGTTGTAGTGTAGCTTAGCTCAACATCTTTCGATCTAGTAAAAAAAGATAATGTAGACGGTAATGATTTGTAATGTAGACGGTAGGCAGTATTGTTACCTCCGAATAAGCCTATTTTTACCTCAATAAGACCAAAACTTTGAAAGATATGATTTTTTTGTACATACAGTAAAATAGCTGCCACAAAGCGGGGAAGTGAATTAGGCCCAAGTGTACAGTGTATTTGTGTATTAAAATAGTTGTTATATAAGTATTTAGAATATCGCTAGTCCATGTCCGGACACACTGTATATTATTATTAAGGTGATGGGCTGGTTCTAGCGTGAATTGAATTATTGGTAACTATTTTTACACGGAATAATCTCTAGCGTTCTCTAGCCCTATTTTTGATAGCTAACGTGGAGAGACCGACCGCGATTTGAGTTCCATTGTACAAAGGAATAAATGCTCTATTCTTGCAGCTGTAGAGTTTAATATTATAAACAATTTTTTTTATAGGATGGGGAGCAAACGAGCAGACGGATCTCCTGATGGTAAGCGATAACGGCCGCTAATGGACACCCGCAACACCAGAGGAGTCGCAAGTGCGTTGCCCGCCTTTTAAAAGGGTTTGGGCCTCCGGTATCCTCACTCACTCGGCGTAACACAACGTACTAAGCGCTGTTTCACGCGGGTTTTCTGTGAGGCCGTGGTATCACTCCGGTCGAGCCGGCCCATTCGTGCCGAAGCACGATAAATTATACTAAACTAGCTGACCCGGCGAACTTCGTACCACCTAACAGTCGATTTTGAAACTAACGTCACTCAATTGTTTTGCCTTCCCGGAACCCCTCCACTAACACTTAAACTTTATTGTATGGTATTAAAGTTCAAATTGACTTTTAAGTATTATTACGAATCTTTTCTATGGGAATATAGAAAAGTGTTGTTTTTACAAATTTTTCTCTCCGTAGGAACCATCCTCGTACTTCAAGGAATATTATAAAAAAATAATTAGCGAAATCGGTTGAGCTGCTCTCGAGATTTGCGCTTAGCAACACATTTGGCGATTCATTTTTATATTATAGAAGATATTTTATTTCAACGTTAAATATTTCAATTCTCGCCTCGTAGAACCAGCACGTTGAAGAGAATGGCTAAATAAAACGTGATGGTATGTTGTAAATGTATTGCAGTCCTGAGGCGCTGGTGGTGAAGGCCGGTGCGCCCGCGCAGTGGACCCCGGCCGTGGCCACGCGGGCACAGCGGACCTGCGGCCCCGACAGCTGCAATTACAGCTTTGATTTTACCAGTAAGTGGGAATTACATTATTATTGAAATAAAACAACCTTACGGATTATATCGCGTTATATTAGCATATACCTACAATACAATACAAATCCCGACGTTTCGGACCCTTTATAGCGTAGAGGTGTCATGCGTCTTATCGTTGTATTTATTGAACAGCTCTCCTCCATTAACCCTTTCACTTTTACATTAATCATTTGTTATTTGATTCATGCAGAATGAGCTCACCGTATCTTTCTGTCTTGGAGTTTGGGCGTGCGTTTAGACCTAATAGAATCTTTAATAGGGTTCCAAGCAGGTGCCAATACCCATCCATCCTCTCTATTGAAATTTGGGTGCTTTTTAATTTCAATGGCCTCACGAATCATCCTGGGTAGGAATCGATTTTCTTTTGCAAGGACCTGTGGTTTGTCAAATCTGATATAGTGCTGAGCCTTGCCAAGTGCGTTTTCACAAACTGCTGACTTCTTGGAACGGCGGTGCTTGACATCAGCTATGTGCTCCTTTACACGGGTTCCTATGCTTCTTTTTGTTTGGCCTATATATGAGAGACCGCAATCACAGTCAAGCTTGTATACACCTGCATCTTGTAGAGGTATGTGGCACTTGACAGGTGGCAAGAACTGACTGATCTTTTTCAGCGGCTTGAAATAAGTCTTAATTGAAGCACGGTTAAGGATGTAGCTAAACTTGTCAGTGACTCCTGGTACATATGGTAGTACAGCGGTTATGCGCTCAACTGTGGCACGTTTAGTATATACTAATATAACGCGAAATAATCCGTAAGGTTTTTTATTTTAATATGTCTAATATTCGCGTAAACTTCAGAAATCAATATATTACATTATTAGTTATGGCATTTTACTTTGGGGTAACTCTACGGATGTACATAAGCTTTTTTATCTCAAAAAAAGTGTGTAAGAGCCATTGCTGGAATACCGCCGTGGGAATACACACACACAAAACATTTGTTATTTCGCGTTAAATATAAAGTTTTAAAATAAAAAAAACAAGAATTTGAAGTTTATCATAAGTTGTATAAAATGGTGTACAGAAGTAGCCCTTTGGTATTTTACAATTGATTACCGATAACCCTGTATATCATAATAATCAACAGCTGCAAACCACAATCTCATAACGCTGTGGCTGCGACCGAACGTCACCATATCCTCGTGGTCCCTTACTTCGGCTCCTCAACCGAACTTCTACCAGCTGGAGCGGCCAGTCTACGTGGTATATCAATCAGCTGCCACGTACACGGGACAAGGCGTCCAGTTCACCCTCAATGTCACTTTCAATGTAAGTTTTACTTGCTTTTCTTAAACATGTTGCGACATCTCTGAGACCATACCTCCCCCTCACACACGTACACACACACAACACACACACGCACGCACGCATACACAACACACACACGCACGCACGCATACACAACACACACACGCACGCACGCATACACAACACACGCACGCACGCACGCACGCATACACAACACACACACGCACGCACGCATACACAACACACGCACGCACGCACGCACGCATACACAACACACACACGCACGCACGCATACACAACACACACACGCACGCACGCATACACAACACACGCACGCACGCACGCACGCATACACAACACACACACGCACGCACGCATACACAACACACGCACGCACGCATACACAACACACACACGCACGCACGCATACACAACACACACACACACACACACACACAAACCCAATAGGCTTTTTCGTGATATTATATTAATTGTTATTGTTTTCCCTTTTCATAATATTTTTCTTATTGTAATCTTTATTGTCTGCTATTATGTCGGACTGAAGGAGACTAGATTCCATGACACAGGGAATCGTAATGTGGGATCTAGGGAATTAACTATGTAAGAATGTAATCTTTTTGAGACAATAAATGATTATTTTGATTTGATTTGATCTACACACACACACGCGCGCACATAGACATAATTGTAATTGATCGTAATTTTATTTTTAACATAACATAACATACCATCACGCCTGTATTCCCCGAAGGGTTAGGCAGAGGCGTACTAATGTACACCCACAGATCGCCGGTATGTTTAGGTCCCATGTCATAGGGGGCGAGCCTATTGCCAATTTTATTTTTCTTTATTTTATATACCCATTTGTACTTACGTTTAAAATATAAGGGAAGAGCGGAGCCTTCAACTACAGGCATTTTGTATGCTTAAATGCAATGTAAACCAAATAAGTTATTTTATCTAACGCGCTACATTCGAAACGCGCTTTTCGAAAAAAAAAAAAAATTCGAAAATTTGAACTTCACTTAGTTCAAATTCAAATGTTTTTATTTCAAATAAGCTTTTCCACGCGTTTATTATTCCAGTTGCACGATTCCAAAAGTTTGATCCTACGGAGAAGCAAAGATTCCTCCGGCAAGATTCATTCAAGATTTAAGGCCATGGGCACTCTTTTAAAATAAAACTGGAAACTGATCGACTGCTATTTAGCTGCTGGAGTCATTTTACTATGTCTCTCTCTCTCTCTCTCTCTCTCCCCCCAAACGCTCCCAGCCAGTTGTACAACTAAACGTCGGCTTCCAGGTCACAGAGTCTCTGCAATCGCAGCCCATCGTAGACCTGTCCTTGCATGCCAACAAGATCTACGCACCGCAGGAGTTCACGCCGGAGTACCGCAACGTGCTGCAAGCGATGCCGGAATATTTCAACATAGCTAGCTTTATTAGCTTTAGGTATAACTATGAGTTTTAAAATAAGTGCAATTTTAATCAGTGAATATTTGAAAAATATTAGAACGTCATTTACCTCATCCCAAAGTAAAGAATGCAGATGTTTAGAACTACAATTATTTTAATGAAAACTGAAACTACCCCCCTGTCGTCAATCAATAAAGCAAAAAAATAAAACAATCTGCAATTACTGTAATGTTAAGAGAGATGAGAAAAATTATTTACAAAATAATTTTCGAATATTCACCCATCGAATAAGAGAAATGCTCCATTTTTTACTATTTCTATTAGTCTAAGCTAGCCGTTACGAGGCTGAGCGATAAGCGAACCTGTGGACATTGTGAGAGGACTGATGAAACGTCGCTTCACCTCCTAGGGGAATGCGGATTCGCTATACTTCGACTGTTACTTGTATTCAGTAACTTGACAGTTGAAGGGTTGCCAGTTTCGACAAAAAACAGATAGTGTGCGGTGTGAGAATTAATTTAAATAATCTACTTGCAGGAACAAACTTTGTATTTTAACTTTAATAACTTGTCTTCAAAACACAATAGGTATAAACTATAGAATTCAGTAGAATTTGTTTCTCAGTAGTCAGGTAAAATATAAAGTGTTAAAAAAATCAAAAGTAAAATTACATGATTAATCTTATATTTACTTGCGAATTTTAAGTTTGATTTAATTTAAACCATTTTTATCATTCGTTATTTACTGTTAATCATTCACTACTATTATTTTTTGGTATGGTAACATTATTATTCTTCGAACTGTCAAGTTACTGAATACAATTAAGTCGAAGTTTATTACACAACTCGCAGTACTCATCTGGGGAAACACGTAAAGATACTGCCTTCTCAGATATTTCCCTAAATCGTAACTCATAATATTACTACTACTGTCTGGAATTTAAAAGAGACCATGATTCTCTGAGTTTCTTTCAAGTGTTTCTCCTCAGAGGTCGTAAGTTCGAAAAGACTATCTAATAAAAAAAAAACATTGACTTGTACAAGTGTCTAAACGATTTTTACGGAATATCATGATGTGTTTTTATTTATTTTGGACCATAATATACTACATTTAAGGATCGTTTATAGTCATTTTAATATTTTTGAGATAATATTTTAATTGGCACTTAGGTTTGAGGGTCTAAAAATAATTCTGGTCAGTGGAGCGCAATTACACTCAAGACTTGTACAAAATCATCGCAATTATCAAGACCAATAATCTCAAATACGTAGCATTTATGACCGGAACTGTCTTTTGACCAAGTTTCATCATCATTATATTAGCCAAAGGCTTCCACGAGGATCGGTTATACGCCACCTACATCCTACGAATCCCAGCCACCTCCGGTTTATCTTTAGTAAATGAGGTTGTGATTTCTGATTGAAAAATAATTTAAATTATAATATATTTTATACAGTTTGAAACTGAATTTCTAGTTTTAGGTATTTTATTTTTATAGATTCTTTCTAGTTATAAGATTTGACCAGTGAATAAATATATAAAATTTTTATGAAGGGACTTTATTTTTCCTTTTATAGCAGTTTTATTTTCAGTGAAAAATATTTCTATAAATATAATTTGCATGGAGTTTTACAATTAGTGCAGAATGGCAGATGGTCGCGCTCAGGACCACTTGGCTAATGAGGCAGTTAGGCCAGTTACCAGTTAGACAGGCCGACTGTAAGCAAAGTCAATTAAGCTAAACAACAAATTCGCTGCGTACCCGCCGCTGACTGGTCGCGTAGTATAAACGGTCTATTGAAAAGTGTTGGCCGCTTATTTACAGTGAGCTAACAACCGTCTTAGGCAATCTGTCAACTTCAGGCCATAACTCATCATGACAGCTCAAAACTTAAGTGCGAGTAACAAGGTCAGTGAAATGGAAGTTAAATTTTTCCTTTCTGGTGATGGGATTGTATTTGTAAATAAAACACAAAATAAGATTTTCACTTCAATTTATTTAAAAAATCAGTCTTTTGGTACTTAAAACCGTATTTCGAAAAACACATTTTACGCGCATTGATGTTGTCATCACAAATAAATTAAAAAAGAACAAAACTGTCAATTCAGTCATTAAATTATTAATGTTAACAATTAGGTATATGTTATATAAAAATGCCACTAACATATAAATATATTTTATTTAATTTATGGCTTGATTCTCTTATTGTCAATTTGATTTCGTTCAGGCATTTTCAATAAGATACTTAGTAATATTTTGTAAAATTTCCTTGAAAATAATATTTAACACAATTCAACAATTTTTCTAAGCAAATATTACAAAATCGGTACCTATTCTTAAAACTAATGACGTACAATCGTTAGCACATCGTGGTATCCAAAACAGACAAATTTCTTCAATCGATTTTCAATTTAATCACCAAACAATATAGCTTATTATCCATTGGGGAAATTTGACAGTTGCGGTTACTTATGCGATGGCGACTGTACAAAATACGGGGTAAAACAATTACATCTAAGAAATTAAAACACAACTATTTCACCTCCAATATTTATTTTCTGAGATCGGTATTGAAAAATATCACATTATTTAAAGAAAACTGGTATTTGTACAAAAAAATAAACAACAGTCCACATCTAGGAATATTTTATTTGAATTATCGATAACAACGCAACACTAAGGGCCACTTGCACCAACTTCTAAAATATGTTTAAATTGTATTTAAACACAAAATACAATTTAAACATATTTTAGAAGTTGGTGCGAGTGGCCCTAAGCTTTGGACGAGGCTGCCTCGAAATGAGAGACAAAATTGAGGCAATCAAATATTGAAGCAATTTAATTATTATGCATTATTTGCAGTTCCTAAAATAAAATTGTGGATCCTTTTATGTACATAATTTAACAAAACCTTGCAACTAAATAATGGCTTATATTGGGCGAATAAAATTAATCACATTGCAAGGCAGCCTCGATAAAAGCAATCTTTTATCATCTAAAGATTACTAAAAATAACTTGCCACTAAAACACTATAATGACAAAAATGATTATACAACTAGTAACTGAATTACAGCAAGACCTCAAACCCTAGTCATTCTGAGACATAAGAATATTTTCTCAAGAATAATACATAATTAGTTATAGCAGCTAAACGCAAAACTTACGAACGAATTACTATATCGGTGTGCACACGCACAATAACAATATGTGCAAGTTAGGTTTCAGTTTTTCATAACTAGAGCCACTGATGGATCAGGGGGCCATAGTATTATCGTTTCGAGAAAAATTAACACATAAAAAACCTCTAATCGATTCAGAACAAACTACTTTCTGGCCTTGCGTTTATTCCGTTACAGGATATATATTATACATAATATAAGTGTTTATATTTAATTTGAATTAGATAGAATACAAATTAGCGTATCCCTTCCAGATTATTTAAAACTACTATGTACTAACGAAGATATATTGTGCACATCTATAATAACATTAGTAGTAAAAATGTGAGAAGCTTTATTTCTCTTCGCAAAGATTATTGCTTTGATTATATTAATAAGTCAGCTGTAACCGTTCGAAATAGATACAACTACACCTATTTTAATTAAAATATATAACTTAGGTAAGTTAATATAAAGGCTAATTTCGCGAAAATTACTTTCCAAAAGAAGTTTCTATGAATTATAAATGCAAAATGAAATTAGATGCTTTTCAGACACCTATTTATGATATAGGGGGGTAAACGAGCAGACGGATCACCCGATGGTAAGCAATTACCGCCGCCCATAGACACCCGCAACATCAAAGGAGTCGCAAGTGCGTTGCCCGCTTTTAAAAGGATTTGGGTCTCCGGTATTCTCACTCACTCGGCGAAAAACAACGTTTCTCCTGTATCGTGGGTGCATATTTACAAATACAAATTTTCCCATACACAAACACCCAGACCCGGACCAACTACCTGTAGATCATACAAATATTTGCTCCGTGTGGGGATCGAACCCACAACTGGTGTCGCTCAGCTGCTACGCCAAAAGTGTGGTCAAAATATTATCTAACTGTTAACTCGCTAACTTTTTAAATACGGCATGAACTATTATTTTGTAGCTCAATGCAACACGATAGGATAACTTTAAAAAATACTTATTAAGTATTTTTAGTGCGTCTAAACAAAGTTACAACTCTAAGAATATTACTAATAGAATAATGAGTGTCATGTTAATTTAGTTTAACCGACTTCAAAAGAGGGGGAGGTTCCTAATTCGACTGCATTTTTTACGTCTGTTACCTCAGAACTTACGACTGGGTGAACAGATTTTTTTTAATTGCTTTAAGTTTGTTAAATACTGTAATTTGAAATGACGGCTATGTAATATATATTGTAATTATGTGTCCAAGAAGAATATAAATTAAAACTTTAGTAGCTTTTCTATTACAAGAATACAGGTTACAATTTGAAATAATTTAGTTATTAAATCCAAAATGTGTACATTTCTGTTATAGTGTCTAGGCAATCAAGTTATGTTATCAAGCACGCAGAAGACTTAAAATACAATTTCAATTCAGAGAGCGAAAAATTCAATTCAAATGAAAATCAGTCAACTGATTATCGCAATGTATTATGAAGTTTTAAGAGAAAATCACAACACAACGCTGTAATCACAATAATAGATGTTTAAAGAGAAAACACAATTTAAATTAAAGCCTGCTCTTTTCGTGATTAAGGCCCACTTGCACCAACTTCTTAAATGTGTTAAAATTCTATTTAAACACAAAATTTCTATGAAAAATCATGTTTAAATACAATTTTTAAGTTGGTACAAGTGGCCCTAAGTTATAGATGTATTGGAAATCTAGATTTAAGTTAACTCATAACCAAATGAAGACTACTTAGTATTTCGTCGTGTAAAACCCTAGAGGCATTATCAATAAACACAGCTAACTCTATGACAGCTGTAAGTACTTACGTCTAAATATATAAAAGCAACAATGATTTCTAGTCTAGCGTTAATTGAAAAAAAAATACACTATTATTGTAAACATCAAAATAATTTTCATCACTTATGGCTGCTTTTATTATACTCTAATATATAATGGCTTTAGTAATGTTTCTTTAGTAAAATGCTGACACCAAAGTAAGAATCGGGTGGACATTAAAATTGAGCTTAATGTGCTTAATAACAAAGTCGCATATTGGATACAGAATGACCTATTCACTTAACACTTTTACCATCGAAACAAATGCTTCATATACATATGGAACAAATAATACTACCTTTTAGAAAGTTTATAAAAAAAAATACAAATATTTTATCATTTACATACATAATTGTACACAAATTGTTGGTTATTTAGACGACATATAAACATCTAAAGGTAGGAACGACATTGGTAGGAAAGGGTTAAAACGATAATCTTATTACAATGCCAGATATTTCTTTAGTTTATACAATATAAGAGACGATACATCCATTATGCTATATTTACGTAAACTGTCTTATATAAAATTACAGTTTTTATAATAATTTCAGAATGGTTTAATGAGAATACACCAAACAATTTTGGGGATTAGAATGATCAAGCCATAATTTTAATAAAGAAAACCTGAAGTCATTTTGAGACACGTAAGCATATTTATTTTCAAAAAATTAGTTATACCAGCTGAACCCAAAACTCGTGGTTGTACAACCCTTGATATCGGCACACACAATAACATTTTTTAAAATAGGTTAGGTACAGTTTCCTATAGCTAGAGCCACTCATGGATCAGGGGGCCATAGTATTGTGATTATCTTGTCGAGAAAAATTAACACATCGCACCTTCGGTAAGACAAGGGCATAATTGCAGTAACTGCAACACTGCAATAATGACCTTGCCTCGCCGAAGACAAGGTCAAACTGCAGTTTTGCAGCTACTGCAATTATGACCTTGTCTTACCGAAGGTGCGCATATTAAAAACCACTGTAATAGATTCTGAACCCTTATTCAGGTTGTATAAAACTAAAATTCAGGGTCACTATAAAGACTAACTGTGAGATATAAACAATAGTCATTCCAGTTATGTTTGTTTATACATAAGAGTGTTGTATGTACGTTAGTGCAATCTCAATACAGTAAACATATTATCAGACAGCATAACATTTTTTTTACGAAGAATAACTGATAGAACTTCAGATAAACACATCATCAAGAGGGTTAGAGAGAAGTTCTAATGTATACACTCCTGAAATAATACTATAAATCAGTACTACTACAGTTTTTATATAAAAAAGAAGCGATAAAGTAATTATTTATTAATAAAATTACTTCCACATATCTGCCTCAATTACCATCAAGAATTTTTCTATTTAGACTAACCTAATAACAACAAAAGATATTCTCATAATTTGTATTCAAACTTTTTGTCCTCCTCGCTATTAGTAACAATGTAACATTTGAATTTGGAGGGATTTTCATCTAACAAAATACCTATATCGGAACAGTGGTTATTCAAAACCAGTACAGATATTGAATTCATCCACAATACTGATTTCTGACACTTACGCGAATATTAGACATTGAAACCATGGATGCTGTAAAGGATCCGAAACGTCGGGAACTAAATAATATCAATATACCGCGATAAAATCCGTCAAAAGTAGTTTCATTTCAATATTTATCCACAATGTTGGGTTCGTCGAGTTGACAATAGTTAAAACACACCAAGATTAACTAATTTTATTCTAAAGTGCAACAAATTTAAATTACCCGGAGACAGTCGCCACTAGGATATTTACGAGGGGACTTAATCCATCGAGTGATAACACAGAAATATCATGAATCGTTAAAAATAATGCAGAACACGCAAACTCCTGACGTTACTATCATTGAGATAAAATTAATATACCTCCACATACAAACCGAAAAATGTAAACTGAACTGACGTAAGTCTGACATTAAGGTTGATCGTTTCGCTGAGCCCGCCAAATTCAAATTACAATTGGTTTTTCGCCATTTGTAGGTCTATAACACATTCTAGATACATAGCTAAAGTATTTGCGCCATTAGCTATACAATATATACAACTGAGCATTAAAAACTTTGCGTAATAAACGTTAAAGAAGCTAAAAGTAGGGTCAATCGTCAATTTTGGCCAAAATTGACGATTGACCCTACTTTTAGCTACAATATCGATTTACAAGCAAAGGTTTTAATTCTCAGTAGCTACAGCTAGGAATCTAGAATGTGTTATAGACCTACAAATTGCGAAAAACCAATTGTAATTTGAATTTGGCGCGCTCAGCGAAACGATCAGCCTTAATCAAAATGGCGACGCTCAAAGCACCATTAATTCCAAATCCGGGTTAGATAAACCTGTCACACTATAATTGCATTATTATATATTCGAAGGGCCCACTATACAAGCGGCATCTATATATTGATATCAGAGGCAGTAGGTACTAAGATCAGTAGCATAAGCACAAAGAACTATCGAGTTCGTATCGATAACGAATGAGTTTTTTTCTGCTACAAATCTCATATAACTACATATTTTCACGTCTGTCTCCCATTGGGGTAGGCAGAGACTACACTTACTACGATCGTGGCGCACAACTTTCGCTTCATCTACGTTCATTAACCTCCTTCTCATACAAATTATTCTCGATTTCGATACGAATACGTTTTCGAAAGTATTTGTGCTTGGGCTACTGTAGTAACAATTTTTTTAACAAAAAGTTTCTACTTATTATTTAGCCAAAATAAATTTAACTTACATACAATACCAATGTCGATTTGTAACATTAAGTTACAAATTGTAATCACACCGTTACATTAACATAGTCAAATTGTAACATAACTAGACAAATTGTAACACAATTGGTTAAATTATATTAACAACTATTTTTATTTAAAGACGTTTATTTTGTGATTTAGTTACATCGTAATCTTTGTCTCATAAATTGTAACCTATTTGGTTAGGTTCTAACATTACTGGTTACAGTATATTATGTAATTGTGTATTATTAAATACGGTTACATAGTAATCATTGTAGTCCGATTCTACCTTATTGGTTAGGTTGTAACATTAGCGGCTACATTGTAACATTGTTGGTTAGATTGTAACATTCGTATTCAGCGCAAAGTGACGGACAAACGGCTGGCAGCTACCATCTTGTTATTGAATTTCTTCTTGAAGCTTTCAGCGGCTATAGTTGTTTTGAATGTAATCTTCGCAGAACGCTCTTCTTTGTCCAGTACTAAGCTCTGGAACATGAATCCGTGGGTGTTTTTGTTTCAATTTCGTTTCTTACATTTACATCTATGGCTTACGATAAAAGTTTAACACTAATTTAAAGTTACAAAGCTGTTGAAAATATGAAAAATGTTAAGTCATTTATACATGGCAACATAGTTTCTCTATAGATAACGAAAAATGATGGCAACAATATAAAATGAGATCGCATGTCATACAAAAAATCCTTTGCTTATAAAAATAGGTTATCATCTACAACGGTTATAATTTATTACTCTTATAAACTATAAGTTTTAACAATCACTTAACACTTTTCCTATTTCACTTTTAATACATAATACAATTTTAATATGTCGATTATATGGTTGAGGAAAAATTTGTAATTAAATTGAGAATGATAATTAAGCTAAATGAGTTCACTTTTACAATATTTATATTTATATAATTTTAAAAATTTAAGAACAAAATTATATTAATATGTATGCCGTTTCACTCCGCTAAGTAAGAATACTTGTATATACTATTAATTTTCCTTATAAATCTTTTACGACTTGAAATACAACATATTAAAATTGTATTATTAATATATAAAATACTTTTATAACCATACAACATGCATTAAACTTCATTTATAAATAAAAAGTGCGTAAAATATAAATTTCAGTCCGGCTCTCCCGATTAACGTACATGGAAAATCGCACTTAGTATAATATAAAAAAATTCGCAATTCATGATCCTTTAAAACATATATTTCGAATCATGAGCGAATGAAGAAAGTATTCTTATCATTGAGAATATTATACTATGCCAAAGTGATTACTTGAAACATATCGAAACAATTATACTGCAATGGAATTAATGAATTGCACGACAATGATAGATAAGATACCTACATTTTTGGTAAACAGAAAAAACTTATTATTTATATTAAAATAGAATCATTTTGTAGGTCGGATCACTGTAGCACAATACGAATCGTGATTATTTTATAATTGATCATGTAAATTATAATTTTCGCCAATACTTACAACGGTTGGCACATTCATTTTAATAATAGAGGATCTTAAATTTAATATTCTTAATTCTACAATATATTAATTAAAATAATAGTTAATACTGTATTTGTTACATTTAAATATCACAGTTATAAAAATAAACGCTTTATTTAAAAAAATATAAAAAAAATACGATTTTGTAAAGTTAGGTAGCAAATAGAGTGTTAGCTAGGAATTTTTCAAAAATATGCAGGCTTATTTTTTTATAACAACTTTTTAGGCGCTAAAAGTCGATATGTTGAAATCCAAAAACACTTAAAACATGTCTTTCTTCTTTTTTTATGTAGGTATGTATTTATTTTGTTATTATGGTGAATAACTACAATCCCAACATTCAAGTTCCTATCTTAAAAAAAACCAGTACAAAAATTCAACCCAAAAAATGTGAAACTCCTCCTTATTTTCGGGATGGGCAGATCTCATAGAATAAGTAGAATTACTTTTCAAACTGCCTCGTTAGTGTAGTGGTCAAGTGCGACTGCTACGCAAGTCGAGCAGTGTTTTTGGGGTTTTATAAGTAATTCTCTTTGGAATTTGTGCCCAGTTAATAGCAATAGGCTCGCCCCCTATTACATGGGACGTAAACATACCGGCGAACTGTGAGTGTACTTTAGTACACTTCTGCTTAACCCTTCGGCGTATACTGGCGTGATGGTATGTTACTTTTCAAACGTCAAAATAACCGTAGAAAATATCCAATAACTTCACCGCTAACTAGTGTATGAGCTAGAAAGGTTTTTACGTTCCGAAACCTATCATTTTGACGTAAAGAAATAATGAATTAAGATTATCCTATAAAACTTCCTCCTCTCTCCTACATTTACCGTGCCTGACTAGGCCCACACATGTTTCTCATATAATTATTGTAACATCTATTTAACTTGTGGAGTGCAATAAATGTATTGAGTATTGATTATCACTACTTATTATAAAACAAAGCCGTTTCCCGCTGTCTGTCCATATGTATGCTTAGATCTTTTAAACTACGCAACGGATTTTGATGCGGTTTTTTTTAATAGATAGAGTGATTCATGAGGAAGGTTTTAAGCTATATAACATAACGCTACGACTCTTAGGAACGGGGCAGCGCGGGTGAAACCGCGGGCGGGTCGTTAGTTGATTATAATCTAACAATGAAATGGATTGCCCGTATTTAAGGAATTCTATTTATTTTCAACACATCTACATGACTGAAAAATAGGATCTAGTTTTTGCATGTGAGATCAGTACACACTTGTTTATAAGTAACTGAACTTATAAATTCGCGTAAATCTTTACAAATTAATAAATAAGCCTGCATATTTTTCTATTGAATAATATATTGAAGTATGTCTACAGTGTAATTCTAAGCAATAAGTATATATATGTACATATAAATATAATATCACACGTTTATATCACAGTGTTGGTATAAATAATATGGTTTGGCGGTTCGAATGTATGACAATTATTATGCCTTTTAATAATTAGTCTTTGGATCTGATTAGACCATTCTGTGTATTTAAAATTTTGAATAGAAGCATTCGACGACTTCTGTGGTTTAGTGGTTCGAGTACCGGACTGCCGACCATGAGGTCGTGGGTTCGATTCCCACAGAACACAAAAATTTATGTGATGAATTTAAGTGTTTGTGTTCCTCTGGGTGTTTCTTATGTATTGTCTAGTACCCATAGTACAAGCTCTGCTTAGTTTGGGACTAGATGGTGCTGTGTAAAAAATGTCCCAGAATATTTATTATTTATTCATGCATGTTCTGAAGCCAAATTTCTCTAACAGGCCTTTTATATTTGTATCACTGCGACAGTAGTCTATTGTGATATAAAGGAGCGCCTCAATCGAGGGACGCTGAGCTCCCTACAATATGGTTGAGCTACACGATGACTGATTGATACTTGCCGTCTGTGAACTCAATGCTGCTATGAATCTTTCCTCAAAATTACATTTGCCGATATTATCTATACTAATATATAAAGCTGAAGAGTTTGTTTGTTTGCTTTTAATCTCAGGAACTACTGGTCCGATATGAAAAATTCTTTCAGTGTTAGATAGCCCATTTATTGAGGAAGGCTATAGGCTATATATCATCACGCTACGCGGACGAAGTCGCGGGCAGAAGCTAGTCCTATATATTTCATATGAAAATACTATAAAGTAGACCATAAGTGTCGGATGTTGTTTCGATATAAGCTTGTACAAGCATTTATGAAACGTTCATAAGGTAACCGCATGGTTCCAAAAAGTTGTATCCATGAAGAATTCAGCAAGAAACCCCATGGACAATTTTAAAACAGACTTCAAAAACTCTATGGATGAACCGCTTTCCTCAAAATTATTATCCTTCACTGTTAATTATCGTTACTGTCGTCGGTAGCCTAATGGCTAGGGCGTCGGACTTGCGATCATGTGGTTGCCGGTTCGAACCCCACCCATTGCACTACCGACGTGAACCCACTCGTAACACAAGCAATCTAGCTTAGCACGAGGGGTTAACAAGAATACTAGTGTGCGACCCGCATTGCTAGTAAGCTTTTTTAAAAAAAATAAAAAAAATATCCTCCAAGCCTTTTCCCAACTACATAATTATGTTGAGGTCGGCTTCCAATCTAAACAGATGCGGCTGAATATCAGTATTTTACACGAAGCGACTGTCATCAGACCTCCGCAACCCATTGTCAGACATTTTTGGTACTAATAATAGTCATAGATGTTCATATAACAACCGGCACCGACATCTTTACGTGCTATACAAGACACGGAGGGGTCCCGATATGTTACGAATGGTCACCCATCCACAAACTGATCGCAGTAAACGCAGCTTAACTTGGAGATCAGTTGATCAGCGTAGTTATTTCTTAGCCACGAGCCCCTTGTTGATATATATTTAGAATCTCATGTTTTTTTTTATAGGATAGGGGAGCAAACGTGCAGACGGATCACCTGATGGTAAGCGATAACCGCCGCCCATGGACACCCGCAACACAGAGCAGTCACAAGTGCGTTGCCCGCCTTTTAAAAGGGTTTGGGCCTCCGGTAACCTCACTCACTCGGCGAAACACACCGCAAGCGTTGTTTCACGCCGGTTTTCTGTGAGGCCGTGGTATCACTCCTCTGGTACTTGATACGTACAAGGCATGCCGGCTATCTAACCACGAAAGTCAGTCAAAATAACTTATTCAAAATAGTACTTTTAGAACGTGATTTTGACATTATAGTCAGCCCTCAAAACACCTCCTAGTGTTTTTGCTGGGTAGAAGAAACTACCAGGATTGTCACACCGTCTAATAAAAACTTCTTACAGCAATAATGACGTCATAACCTGTCTGAAGTTGCATGCAAGTAACTGCGCAGATAATGGAGCGCGATTGTCACATGTCTTTCACTCTATTACTTTCCATTAATGTCCAACTCGCTCGATTACTACAGACAGGAGAAAGTCGTTTGTCTTCGATAACTTTGTTTTTATATTTATGTAGTACCAGGAATGCCAAACTATAAATAACAACTGGTAGGTGTCGCTGTTGTCGACATCCTTCCGTTTGGGTGCGACTGAACAGCTGGTATTTTATAAATACTGAATTAGAAATTTACTGAATTAAAGAGTATATTAGGGAAAATTATTTTAGGCATCTATTTTATATCCTCGATAGTATTGATCGATTTCACTACATAGTATAAAACAAACTGCCTCAATAGCCAAGTGGTCCGGACCGCGACTGCTACGCTAGAGGTCCTGGGTTCAATTCCCAGGTCGAGCAAAGTGTTATTGGGTTTTTCTATGAAATTCCCAGTAGCAGCTCGGAGTTTGGAATTTGTGCCCGGTTAATGGCAATAGGCTCGCCCCCTACTACATGGGACCTAAACATACCGGCGAACTGTGGGTGTACATTAGTACGCCTCTGCCTAACCCTTCGGGGAATACAAGCGTGATGGTTATGTTATGTATAAAACAAAGTCGCTTCCCGCTGTCTGTCTGTCCCTAAGTACGCTTAGATCTTGAAAACTACGCAACAGATTTTGACGATCATATACTATTTTAAAAAAAACATTGTTTAATAGATAGAGTGATTCATGAGGAAGGTTTTAAGCTATTTAACATAGCCCTACGACTCTTAGGAACGGGGCAGCGTGGGTGAAACCGCAGGCGGGTCGCTAGTAATATATATAACTGGAGAAGAAGTCTGGAGCGATTTTTATGATCTTAAATTTGTTGGATGTGTCTCCGCCCAGAATAGCAGAATAACTATAAAAAATATCGAATATCTAGTTTAATATAAAACTTATCCACTAATACACCTTCAGTCTTTATCCTATTTATTTTTTACTTAGATAGGTAGAGTTAGTTTATACCGACATTCGAACCACCAAACCCGAAAAAAAAATAGAAACAATCCAAAAAAATCCCTAAAATTCTAATTACCTGGACTTCGCTGCCGGCCAAAGTCTTCAATCTCGTGTCAGTCATTCCATGTGGCAAATTGTCTACCGTGGCGATATTCCCTGAATCTTCCAGTAGAGTATCCTCGTCAATTTCGGAGTCGCTTTCAAATTGTACTTGCGGCTCTTCCTTTTTTATAACAATCCGGGTACTCTCTGTACCTATAGCTGTTCTGACTGCTCGGCTAAATATGCCAGGGTTGGGTTTCGAAGGGTCGGTTTTGACTTCGATTCTGGAGAACACAGACTTCTCTTTGGTGGCTTTGCGCTGCAGAATCACGCGTCGGTTAGAGAACGCTGCCTTTTTCTCCTCTTCCTTTTCTGCTTGCTAGAAAAAAGTGCCTCATTAGCCAACTCGTCCTGAGCGCGACTGCTAAGCTAGAGGTCCCGGGTTCGATTCCCAGGTCGAGCAGTGTTATTGGGTTTTGCTATGAAATTCCCAGTAGCAGCTCGGAGTTAGGAATTTGTGCCCGGTTAATGGCAATAGGCTCGCCCCCTATTACATGGGACCTAAAACATACCGGCGAACTGTGGGTGTACATTAGTACGCCTCTGCCTAACCCTTCGGGGAATACAGGCGTGATGATATGTTAGAAAAAAAATATTAATTTTTTTATCCAGAACTAAAAAGTAGAATCAATTATAACTACAGTTGGCGCAAAATAACTTGAACCAAAATGGTGGATGCGCAGTAGTCGTTTATAGGACATTTTGCTCGCAAATGCACTGCGCAAACTTTCCCCCTCTCCGTTAGTTTTGGGTCAAGTTATTTTGCGCGAACTATACTATCATTGCGTAAGGTTTCAAAAGAACTTCATCACACGTACAATCAGGCTGTGGAATGGATTACCTTCCGAGGTTTTCAATACTACAGCATCTTCAAAACAGGAGTGAAAAGGTATTTACAGGGTCGCCACCTCTGGTATTGCTAATATTCATAGGCTTCGGTAACCGCTTACCATCAGGCGAGCCGTAAGCTTGTTACCCACCTCGGCGGTATAAAATAAATTGATTCAAAATAACCAGAGATGGGAATAGGATATACATAGAATAGAAATATACTCTAATATTTACCTAAAGTTCGAAGAAGTAAGTAACATAGAGTTGATAATACCTGTTCTAAAATCCCGGAATCATAAACATGTCGATTAAATCCCAGGAATTAACACATTCAATGCCACTACGATTTTCATGATGTCTTCCCGTATGCCGCATAAATTTCGCATTTCACATTCCGTATGTACACTGAACTCGCCACGCGAATCTCAGGCACAGGAATAAAATTTACGCAAACTCGCGAGGCGAGTCGGTGGCACTGAACGTGTAAGAAATTGCCAATTAATGATTGATTTATTCCATGCATTCTTAATTTTCGGGAATATTGCGCTTAAGTAATTTGCAATTTTCCCGGGATTTCATAGTCATGTTTATGATTCCGGGATTTTAGAACAGGTATTATCAACTCTATGTTACTTGCTTTCTAGAACTTGCCGGCTCTTCTCTATAAGACCCACTTTTTGGAACCGTGCAACTAGTTTTGACTTTTCAAAAGTACCTTCTATTGAAATTGGTCTTATTGAAATAAAAAAATTTGACTTTGACTTTGAACTTTAGGTAAATATACTTTACCTATTCCGATCTCTGAAAATAACATAAAAGAAGTCATTTTAATATTAAGACGTCCAACATCTGTCTACCCGTGACCATGGATGCTCTAAAGGATCCGAAATGTCGGGAATTAAATAATATCAATATACCGCGATAAAATCCGTAAAAAAGTAGTTTCATTTCAATGTCTAATATAAATAAGACATACCTCTTTCTCATAAGTTATTCTTTGTCTGGATTTCAGAGTCGCGTCCAGTTTTGCTTTTACCTAAAAACAAAATATTAATATATTATATCAACACTAACTGTCTCATTAGCCAAGTGGTCCTGAGCGCGACTGCTACGCTTGAGGTCCTGGGTTCGATTCCCAGGTCGAGCAGTGTTATTGGGTTTTTCTATGAAATTCCCAGTAGCAGCTCGGAGTCAGGAATTTGTGTCCGGTTAATGGCAATAGGCTCACCCCCTATTACATGGGACCTAAACATACCGGCGAACTGTGGGTGTACATTAGTACGCCTCTGCCTAACCCTTCGGGGAATACAGGCGTGATGGTATGTTATATTATATATCAACACACAGAAGTTCCTGAGTTCTTCTATATCCTCTTATTTTAGTGAGTTTCTTATTTGAGTCAAATTTTTATTATTTACTCGCTTCTGCCCGCGACTTCGTCTGCTTAGACTTCAGAATTAGGTCCCACCTAGATAAAAAGTAGCCCATGTGTTATTCCAGACTTTAATCTATCTCTGTGCCAAATTTTATCCAGATCCGTTCAGCCGTTTTGGCGCGAAAGAGTAACAAACATCCATCCATCCATCCATCCTCACAAACTTTCGCATTTATAATATTAGTAGGATTACCTTTAACTTTTTGGTTTCGGGTTCTGTGTCTACAGTCTTTGTCGAGCTGGTAACTACAGCCCGACGCGGTGGGGACTTCTCTGTAATAAACACAAATGTATGTTTTATTATTAACTAATCATGGTCAGTAAGTGATGTTATACTACTCCACGAGCAATAAAAAATATTTTTTTCAATACCAACTCACTTCTAAGATAATATAAAGAGAAAAGATTTGTTAATGAATAAACTCAAAAAGTACTGGACCTATTTAGAAAATTCTTTCACTAATTAATGCTACACTATCACTGAGTACATGGCTATATTGTTAATCGAATAACAATTACCCCAACCTAAAATGCGGGAAGCAGATAGTATAAAATAAACTAAAGAGTTCAACTATAAAACTATTTACGCCTTTAGACACCTACTTTTACACTATTTACACCTATTGAGAACCTCCTTCTCTTTGAAGCCGGCTTCAAAAACATTTAAAAAATATGTTATGTGCAAAACAGTTTCTGAAGTCGGTGACGAAAACAAAAGATGCGAACGAAGTCGTTTGAAGGCAGTTAAAGTAATTATATTACTTAACCTAGTCTAGTACCTCACAGTACTGACCTTTTTTCTTGGTTTTCCCCTCATCTCTATCCTCACTGAAGACAATCTTCTGCCGCTGTGACTTCTTGTGGTCAGAGCTGGCGGGCTTAGGTGGCAACTTAGAGCGTAGATCCACTTGAGGCTTTGACTTGGCCGGCTCCGATCTGAAATAAAGACAATATCAAATATAAATTTAAGGGTACAAAGGAAGCGAAATTGTTCATAAAAACGTAATACAACAATAAATTGTAATAAAATAGATCTGTGTTATTATTTGGATTAGAATACCTACTATTAACCTAGTTTCCTTTAAGGTAAATAAACGTCAGGAAAACCGTTCAACATAGTAAAGTAATCAAGAATTACATATATTTTTTTCGCTTACTTTTATTTCCAGTAAAGAATATTTTTTTTGTTTTCTTCTAATAGAAACAAACTAATAATTATTATCATCATGGAATTTAACTTTTTTGTCTTCTGGCATTTTTCAAATTTTATAGATTACCTTACTACCGAGAAACTTATTCTACAATTTTTATAAATAAATAGTTTATATTTTGAAGACAAGATACTAAATATAAATAAAAAGTTTGCTCATATAAGTACATGATTTAAGTTCATTCAATTTCGTTCATACTTACACCATCTCACTATCTTTTTTTATCAAAAACTGGTAACCCTTCAACTACATATAAAGTTACTGAATACAATTAAAAGTCCAAGGGTATATTCCTTAATTAAGTATTTTAGTCCTGCCCACACTAGATTTTTTCCTTTACTAAAATAATCATTACCCTTTCTTAGTTTTGTGTGTGGGAGAGCCATGCTTCGGCACGAATGGCCTCACAGAAAACCGGCGTGAAACAACGCTTGCGTTGTGTTTCGCCGAGTGAGTGAGGTTACCGGAGGCTCAAACCCTTTTAAAAGGCGGGCAACGCACTCGTGACGCCTCTGGTGTTGCGGGTGTCCATGGGCGGCGGTTATCGCTTACCATCAGGTTATCCGTCTGCTCGTTGGCCGGCTATCCCACAAAAAAAAAGTCGGGTAAAAAAGTAGATACAGCATATCAAGTAATACTTACTTCTTAGCTTTTTCCTTGAACCGTCCGGTATCCTCATCATCAGACAGTATGCCGTCGATGTCGCCCAGAATCAGGTCCAAATCATCATCGCTGTCAGTCCTCTTGTCCGGGAGGGGAGGGGTCATCGTCCCCCTCTCTGGGGAGTCCCGTTTGATCGGCATTTTGTGAGGAGGCGTGAGGTTTTCTGTATCAAAAAGATTTGTCTCTACTATTATAAAATTGTAAAGAAGTTGTGTCTGTAAATTGAAGATATTAAAAAAAAACAAGTGGGTTATGGTATATAAACGCCTCCGAACCCAAAAATTAGATTTTTAAAATTCTTGTCTGTTTGTTACGGGTTGGCGCAAAAATTACTGAATAGGTTTCAATTCTGTTATCACTGTTAGATAGTATGTGCTTCGAATTAAAAACTGGTATACTTCTTATCTCAAATAATTAAACGGAACCTGAGATACAGCTTGACCTCTCTAATGTATAGAGACCAATACAAAGAAGAGATCATCACTGTTGGTTTTTGAGCTTCAAGTGGGCGAAGCCGCGGGCATAGGCTAGTATAACTATATATTTGTGCCGTGCGGGGATCGAACCCACAACCCGGGGCATGAAATCCGATTGCTCAGCCGCTATGCCATACGTATCGTCAAAGACTCACCACAAGTAGAATTCACTTCAGCCGTATCATCCTTGAGGGGTGATCTTTCTCTGACTATCTCAACCGGCTTGGATACTGTCGGTCTGTGAGTGTCGGGCGAGCGCCGCGTTGTGTCGGGCTTGATGTCGGCTGTACGAGGCACCGGGGCCGGAGTCGGGGCCGGGGCCGGGGCCGGGGCGGGGGCCGGGGCCGGGGCCGGAGCTGGGGCGGGGGCTGGCGGGGATACAGGCTTCGTTTGAACTTCTTTCTCCTTTTCTTGGGTTTCACGTTCTCTGCAAAAGAAAAATAATTAATGTATTACAAGTATACTTGTTTAGGGAGTTGTCCGGTATCTTTAAGCCCACATAATTGGGGGAGAACTTACTTCTATTGACACAAAACCAAACTCCGTCACATGCGTTTTTGAATATCAAAACACAACAACACGAAACAAACTGATTAATTACTCGTAAAATGGGTGAATATTCGAAAATTATTTTGTAAACCATTTTTCTCATCTCTCTTAACATTAAAGTAATTGCAGATTGTTTTATTTTTTTTCTTTATTGATTGACGGCGGGGGTGGGTAGTTAAAGTTTTCATTAAAATAATTGTAGTTTTAAACATCTGCATTCTTAATTTTGGGATGAGGTAAATAACGTTCTAATATTTTTCAAATATTCACCCAAAATATAAATCTGCCTCATTAGCCAAGTGGTCCTGAGCGCGACTGCTATGCTAGGGGTCTTGGGTTCGATTACCAGGTCGAGCAAAGTGTTATTGGGTTTTTCTATGAAATTCCCAGTAGCAGCTCGGAGTTAGGAATTTGTGCCCGGTTAATGGCAATAGGCTCGCCCCCTATTACATGGGACCTAAACATACCGGCGAACTGTGGGTGTACATTAGTACGCCTCTGCCTAACCCTTCGGGGAATACAGGCGTGATGGTATGTTATGTTATGTGTTAAATATAAATCTGGATAAAATTTAGCACAGAGATAGATCAGTCTGTAATAACACGTGGGCTACTTTTTATCTGGGTCAGACACAATTCTGAATTCCACGCACGGCTTTTTAAAAGGATTTGGGCCTCCGGTATCCTCACTCACTCGGCGAAACACAACGTAAGTGTTGTTTCTCGCCGGTTTTCTCATTCATGCCGAAGCATGTCTCTCCTAAGATTATATAACACGTATCATAAGGCACTGACTTGTCTTGCAGCTGCTTGTGTAGTGCGACGGCATTTTTCCTGCGGCGCACTTCCTTGGCGCGTAAAACTCGCTCGCGGAGGTTTTCTTGTTCCCGCAACCTCCTCTTGTATTCACTGTCCTGTAACAGATCATAGAATTTAATAGATCATAGAATAACTATGATTATATAACTACACCAGGGGCCCAAGTCTGCTATTTCAATTGCCTCAGAATGACCGTCCAATGGCACTAAATGACATAAGAAATGACAGATTTCGTAGACAAAACTGTCAAAAATCAACAATTTTGAAGTCACTGAATCACAATTCTGACAACTAAATAGTAGACTCGGCACCCAGGCCAGTGTGTATGTATGTATGACTTATTTTATCTAATACTAGCTTCTGCCCGCGACTTCGTCCGCGTAGCGTGATGATATATAGCCTATAGCCTTCCTCAATAAATGGGCTATATAACAGTGAAAGAATTTTTCAAATCGGACCAGTAGTTCCTGAGATTAGTGCGTTCAAGTAAACAAACAAACAAACAAATTCTTCAGCTTTATATATTAACTAGCTTCCGCCCGCGACTTCGTCCGCGTGGAATAGTTACTTAGTCTTAGCGGGATGATAGCCTATAGCCTTCCTCAATAAATGGACTATCTAACACCGAAAGATTTTTTCTAATCGGACCAATAGTTCCTGAGATTATCGCGTTCAAGCAAACTTGGCAGGTGGCAGGAAGCTGAAGGGGATCATCATCTCCTTACAGGTGGTAAGAAGATGATGATCCCCTTCAGCGGCTTGTAGTATGTTTTGATTGAAGCTCACTTCAAGATATCTTAGCCAATATTGTTAGTTGATAATTGAGTATTGAGTATCCGAGCGGAACTTTAGTAAAATATGTCACGGGAACAGGAATAATAAAAGAACGCTAAATGAGGATATGTCCTTTAGAGCGTTTGTTGGGTCCAAGCGGACCCAAGCTCGGTCCGCACGGATACAAAACAAACGCTCTAAAGGCTGATGAATAACGTATTTATTTGGATAAGGATTAATAATATCATGTTTATAAAAACACCTACACAAATAATGCATTTGGAATTTTAGAACAAAGTTAGCATAAAAAAGGTTATAGTGAGCCAACTTTAAAAGATAGACATATGCTGTCGTGGACTTTTTTTTAGAACTTTTAAAGAGGAACAATTATGTCATATATGATTTTTGCGAAACTTTAACCGTTTACGCAGCGCACGCATCGGAAGCTCTCAAAAGGAAAAAAAAAAACGAATTTTAGAACAAAGTTAACATAAAAACGTTTATAGTGAGCCAACCTTAAAAGATAGACATATGATGTCACGGACTTTTTTTTAGAACTTTTAAAGAGGAACAATTCTGTCATATATGATTTTTGCGAAACTTTAATCGTTTACGCAGCGCATGCATCGGAAGCTCTCAAAAGGAAAACCCCCGATTTTGAAACATTCTTCATTGATGCTCCGCTCCTATTGGTCTTAGCGTGATGATATATAGCCTATAGCCTTCCTCGATAAATGAGCTATCTAACACTGAAAGAATTTTTCAAATCAAACCATTAGTTCCTGAGATTAGCGCGTTCAAGCAAGCAAACAAACAAACAAACAAACAAACAAACAAACAAACAAACTCTTCAGCTTTATATATTAGTATAGATATAGTAATATAGTATAGTATATAGATGGGGCCGAGGCAACAAAGCCTCAGTGCATTTCGACCCAATGGGATCTTATATGCTTCCCCCAGATATCTAATCCTCATCCTCTCCCAGTTCTTCCAACAGCTCCTCTATGAGCTTTATAATGAGTTCTTGGCGTATGAGTATGTAGTCCTACGTGTGTGTATGTATGTATGTATGTATGTATGACTGACCTCGTCAGCATGTCGGGGCGGGTCTGGCCGGCGCCGCTCGGGGCTGCGGCGCGTGTGTATGTGTGTGTGTATGTATGTATGTATGACTGACCTCGTCAGCATGTCGGGGCGGGTCTGGCCGGCGCCGCTCGGGGCTGCGGCACGTGTGTATGTGTGTGTGTATGTGTGTATGTATGTATGTATGACTGACCTCGTCAGCATGTCGGGGCGGGTCTGGCCGGCGCCACTCGGGGCTGCGGCGCGTGTGTATGTGTGTGTGTATGTGTGTATGTATGTATGTATGACTGACCTCGTCAGCATGTCGGGGCGGGTCTGGCCGACGCCGCTCGGGGCTGCGGCGCGTGTGTATGTGTGTATGTATGACTGACCTCGTCAGCATGTCGGGGCGGGTCTGGCCGACGCCGCTCGGGGCTGCGGCGCGTGTGTATGTGTGTATGTATGACTGACCTCGTCAGCATGTCGGGGCGGGTCTGGCCGGCGCCGCTCGGGGCTGCGGCGCGTGTGTATGTGTGTATGTATGACTGACCTCGTCAGCATGTCGGGGCGGGTCTGGCCGGCGCCGCTCGGGGCTGCGGCGCGTGTGTATGTGTGTATGTATGACTGACCTCGTCAGCATGTCGGGGCGGGTCTGGCCGGCGCCGCTCGGGGCTGCGGCGCGTGTGTATGTGTGTATGTGTGTGTGTATGTGTGTATGTATGACTGACCTCATCAGCATGTCGGGGCGGGTCTGGCCGGCGCCGCTCGGGGCTGCGGCGCGTGTGTATGTGTGTGTGTATGTGTGTATGTATGTATGTATGACTGACCTCGTCAGCATGTCGGGTCGGGTCTGGCCGACGCCGCTCGGGGCTGCGGCGCGTGTGTATGTGTGTATGTATGACTGACCTCGTCAGCATGTCGGGGCGGGTCTGGCCGACGCCGCTCGGGGCTGCGGCGCGTGTGTATGTGTGTATGTATGACTGACCTCGTCAGCATGTCGGGGCGGGTCTGGCCGGCGCCGCTCGGGGCTGCGGCGCGTGTGTATGTGTGTATGTATGACTGACCTCGTCAGCATGTCGGGGCGGGTCTGGCCGGCGCCGCTCGGGGCTGCGGCGCGTGTGTATGTGTGTATATATGACTGACCTCGTCAGCATGCCGAGGCGGGTCTGGCCGGCGCCGCTCGGGGCTGCGGCGCGTGTGTATGTGTGTGTGTATGTGTGTATGTGTGTGTGTATGTGTGTATGTATGACTGACCTCGTCAGCATGTCGGGGCGGGTCTGGCCGGCGCCGCTCGGGGCTGCGGCGCGTGTGTATGTGTGTGTGTATGTGTGTATGTATGTATGTATGACTGACCTCGTCAGCATGTCGGGGCGGGTCTGGCCGGCGCCGCTCGGGGCTGCGGCGCGTGTGTATGTGTGTGTGTATGTGTGTATGTATGTATGTATGACTGACCTCGTCAGCATGTCGGGGCGGGTCTGGCCGACGCCGCTCGGGGCTGCGGCGCGTGTGTATGTGTGTATGTATGACTGACCTCGTCAGCAAGTCGGGGCGGGTCTGGCCGACGCCGCTCGGGGCTGCGGCGCGTGTGTATGTGTGTATGTATGACTGACCTCGTCAGCATGTCGGGGCGGGTCTGGCCGGCGCCGCTCGGGGCTGCGGCGCGTGTGTATGTGTGTGTGTATGTGTGTATGTATGACTGACCTCGTCAGCATGTCGGGGCGGGTCTGGCCGGCGCCGCTCGGGGCTGCGGCGCGTGTGTATGTGTGTATGTATGACTGACCTCGTCAGCATGTCGGGGCGGGTCTGGCCGGCGCCGCCCGGGGCTGCGGCGCGTGTGTATGTGTGTGTGTATGTGTGTGTGTATGTGTGTATGTATGACTGACCTCGTCAGCATGTCGGGGCCGGTCTGGCCGGCGCCGCTCGGGGCTGCGGCGCGTGTGTATGTGTGTGTGTATGTGTGTATGTATGTATGTATGACTGACCTCGTCAGCATGTCGGGGCGGGTCTGGCCGGCGCCACTCGGGGCTGCGGCGCGTGTGTATGTGTGTGTGTATGTGTGTATGTATGTATGTATGACTGACCTCGTCAGCATGTCGGGGCGGGTCTGGCCGACGCCGCTCGGGGCTGCGGCGCGTGTGTATGTGTGTATGTATGACTGACCTCGTCAGCATGTCGGGGCGGGTCTGGCCGACGCCGCTCGGGGCTGCGGCGCGTGTGTATGTGTGTATGTATGACTGACCTCGTCAGCATGTCGGGGCGGGTCTGGCCGGCGCCGCTCGGGGCTGTGGCGCGTGTGTATGTGTGTATGTATGACTGACCTCGTCAGCATGTCGGGGCGGGTCTGGCCGGCGCCGCTCGGGGCTGCGGCGCGTGTGTATGTGTGTATGTATGACTGACCTCGTCAGCATGTCGGGGCCGGTCTGGCCGGCGCCGCTCGGGGCTGCGGCGCGTGTGTATGTGTGTGTGTATGTGTGTATGTATGTATGTATGACTGACCTCGTCAGCATGTCGGGGCGGGTCTGGCCGGCGCCGCTCGGGGCTGCGGCGCGTGTGTATGTGTGTGTGTATGTGTGTATGTATGTATGTATGACTGACCTCGTCAGCATGTCGGGGCGGGTCTGGCCGACGCCGCTCGGGGCTGCGGCGCGTGTGTATGTGTGTATGTATGACTGACCTCGTCAGCATGTCGGGGCGGGTCTGGCCGGCGCCGCTCGGGGCTGCGGCGCGTGTGTATGTGTGTATGTATGACTGACCTCGTCAGCATGTCGGGGCGGGTCTGGCCGGCGCCGCTCGGGGCTGCGGCGCGTGTGTATGTGTGTGTGTATGTGTGTATGTATGTATGTATGACTGACCTCGTCAGCATGTCGGGGCGGGTCTGGCCGGCGCCGCTCGGGGCTGCGGCGCGGGGACGGTGAGCGCCGCGGCGGGGAAGGAGAACGCATTCTGTTCAACAAACATTATATTCAATTTATACCATCACGCCTGTATTCGCCGAAAAGTTAGGCAGAATGTTTAGGACCCATGTAATAAATTAGGGGCAAGCCGATTGCCATTCCAGGCACAAAATTGCAAACTTAGACCCATTTCCAACATGAGAATTCACCCTGAGAATTTCATAGAAAAATTAAGAAACTTTTTTTTACTGTTATAAGCCCGAACTGGTTATTATAAAAATTAGGGTGATAATACAAAAAAGTACAAAACTAAACGGTTTTAGAATAATCTAAAGCTGTCAGGAATTAAAAAAATATTTCATAAAAAATCTATTTATGCAGGTGTCCTGTTTTCATCTCTTAGAAATGTCAAAATTCTATGTCAAATAATTCGAGAATAATAATATGTTATTAATTCTGGCAGTATATCTCACCTGCGCCTGAGCCCGGCTCTGTTGGCGTTGATGAACTCCTCCTGCCTCCTCAGCAGGTCATCGTCATCATTGCTCCTTCTCCGGTGAGGCCCGTGTGCCAAGTCATTCTCAATCTCTATCGTCGTGTTTTCTATATATCTATTGAACAAACACCATAAAAAAGGATAAATACAAGTGCATATACTACGACTTTTAATTGTATACAGTAACAGTTGAAGGGTTACCAGTGTTTGACAAAAAAACGATAGTGAGGTGAAATGAACGAAAATGAATGAAGTTACATGAAAATACTATCTGATAATAATTATATAATTTACTGTATTCATATTATCAATACATAGTAACAGTGGTGTCTAGTCATGTTTTAGTTAATTTTTACTTAAATGAGGTGGAAATGCGTTCCTTGCGAAGTATGTGTGGTGTAACTCGGAATGATAGATTGAGGAATAGTGTGATAAGACAACGTTGCGGACTGAAAGATGATGTAGTGACACGTATTGAAAGGAATATGCTGAGATGGTTTGGACATGTTGAGAGAATGAATGAAAGACGATTAACGAAAGGAATTTATAAGGCGCATATCAGCGGCAACGTCAGAAGAGGTCGACCTAGAAGGACCTACTCCGATCTTATTGGCGAAGTCCTTCAAAAAGGTCAGGTGCGTAGTACTCGCAACTGGCGCGTATGTATGAGAAGATGTATGAATGTGGCAGAAGCAAAAGAGGCATGCAAGAATCGTAGCAAGTGGCAGTCTAGTTTCTGCCTACCCCTGTGGGAGAAGGGCGTGAGTGTATGTATGTTTACTTTCGTTTTTATAATCGATACAAAACTGAAATACCTACCCACAGTAGCAGAAGGTCAAAGTGAATTTTCATCAGTACGAAAGAAAAACACATGATCTTACATGGTCAAATTCTTCTCAATAGCATTTTTCAAGTTATGATGAAATACCACTCACCTTTGTGGTGATCGTCTGGAATACTTCCTGACGGCAGCCCTGGCAAGAGCATTCCGTTGTTCGGCTATGAACCTCTCCGCAGCGTCGTCTATGTCCTTCACTGGGCCTGCACCAATTATTTACGAGTTTTACAGACTTACGCACATATTATGGGAGAATTTACTAGCGAGTCTACTCAATACCATTAAAGTTCAAAGTTCTTATATATTTCAAGTTGATCCTATGGAAACGAACAAGAAACTCTATGGGCACTCTTTTATAATTATTAATACACAGAAATAATATTAAAAACGAGTTGTAAAAAAAAACAAAATTCAATTAAATATAGGAAAATGTTTTTTTGGAATATGAACGAAAAAAACTACGAGTATTGCAATTGTCAACACATGCTAAATACTAGGTTTTTGTGCTGCAAGCATAATAATTTCTATTGCAAATTATAAACGTGGTAGTGGACTGGTGATTATTATTAAAAATAATAGACCTATCGAAAGGTGAATATGATTAATATAATGAAAAAATATTGAAATCCACTAAGATATAAAAATATACCTAAGCTTTTAAAGTTTTTGGTGCGGATTGAGAGAGGATGCTCTGTCTCTTTCCCGCAAATTGATTTCGCAACGTGATTTTCGTTTGACGTCACAACGTGACGTGCTATAAAACGCTTTCTATGTCTAGCATAAAATCAAAATGCTTGTACGTTCCTTATTTTGGACCTGATTTTAATATTTGTCTCTTTTTTAAAGACCAGAAAAGTAATCAGTCAACTAACCTATTGATACATTATTTGTGCTTATAAAAATGTACATATATTATGTACTTTTTAAAATATGTATGTATTGTTTGTATATTTGGTTCGGTTTGGTTGATATAAATTTACCAGCCGACCCGATGCAGACAAGGTAAAAGATTATCTAATCCAAATTTAATAAATTATTCAGACAATTACAATTCCCAAGAATTTGCAAACTATTTTTTATTCCCTAAAACTTCATTTGGATTATTATGAACATTAAAAAATAATAACCAAATCAGTCCAGTCGTTTTCAAATGATGTGCTCAACAAACAAACAACGTTATTAGATTTTTATTTATATACGTAAATAAAGAAAAGTTGTTAACACAACTAGGGTTGCTCTTGTGTATATAATATGTGTGACTAATATTATAAAAATAATAATACAGCTAAAGCCATCTAGGGTTGCTACAAAACCATGCAGTGTGCACAACAAATAGGTAAATTACCGAATTTGTTCTCAATCGTGGGACTGAGCGGCGGCGATTTTTGAATCCGCGTTGGTATGTAGGCAGGCAACCCTAAGACATTAGTCTTTTTAGTACACACATTAAACATATTAAACCTGTTTTTATGCGGGTTACTGTCTCATTAGCAAAGATCGGAATAGGTAGAGTATATTGACCTAAAGTTCGAGAATGCAAGTAGCATAGAGTTGATAATACCTCCTCTAAAATCCCGGATTAAAAAAAAACAAACCACACTATAACGCCTGTATTCCCCGAAGGGTTAAGCAGTCATATTAATGTACACCCACAGTTCGCCGGTATGTTTAGGTCCCATGTAATAGGGGGCGAGCCTATTGCCATTAACCGGGCACAAATTCCTAACTCCGAGCTGCTACTGGGAATTTCATAGAAAAACCCAATAACACTTTGCTCGACCTGGGAATCGAACCCAGGACCTCTAGCGTAGCAGTCGCGCTCAGGATCACTTGGCTAATGAGGCAGTCATATAATAAATTAAGTATGTATTATAAATATTTGTATGCAAATTTGTAACTAACAATATATGGACAATGCTTAGTCTGAAATGAATGTAATAGGCCAGCTCCAAACGTTGGCACCAATGGCTGCAACAACGCTATTCGGCCAACGTGTGGAACAGTAAATAGCGTTGGTGCCAACACCCATGTAGCTTGTTGACGCATTTTGATTGGTTCAATTCGCTTAGCGCCAACGTTGGTCGGCTCATTGTGTCCAACATGTGGATCCGGTTATAAAAACAAAAATTACCTACAAAGTAGAACAAAAATTACCTTCGGCAGGAGGTTGGAAGTTTCCCTTAAAGTGTGGGTTGATCAGCACTTTCTTGCCGGCTAACCCACCAGGCGGCAAGTTTGCCGGCAAAGACACCGGCAGCATCCTCACTTCTGGTTCCTTTGGCTTGTCCAAACTAGGTCCTGGCATCGGCATGGCCTGCCGTATTGTGACTTGCGGCATGTGGCTGGCATTAGGCGCGATCTCACGCATTGGCGGCGCAAACTGCCTCGGTGGGAAATTAGGTCGGAAGAACATCGGTCTAGGCTCAAAGTTCGGCCGCATTGGGCCGAATTGAGGACGCTCCTCCATTGGGGGTCGGTATTGGAAGCGGGGTTGAAATTGAGGGCGGTCTATGGGAGGTCTGAACATAGCCATCTCTTGCGGTAGGATGGGTCGTTCCGGAGATATTTCAGGTCCCATTTGAGGTAGGTTTGGAGGGTCCAGACGCATGTCTGGCCGGATTTGGGGAGGCATATCGGGTCGTAATTCCGGAGGCATTTCAGGCCGCATATCGTGATGAATCCCAGGCCGCATTTCAGGACGAATGTCCGGGCGAATCTGCGGTGGACTGGGGCGAAGGTGTGGTGGGGGGAATGAGGCGCGGTGATTAAAATTGCCCTGTAAACAAATTATAAAGTTTCTGCTGGGTCCCGAACACTGATTTCCAATTCTCATTAACTTAGTCGCTAATTAGTCGAAACTAGTGGTAAAACATGGTAATTCTGACCTAAAAAAATATTCCATACAATCACTTTAATTTGTATGGGAAGTTATCACGACCAACAGATGTTGGTGAAACATCTTCTACATACAACTTTTGGGTCACTGGTTGCGCCTACTACGTAAAGCGAATGAATAGACATTATATTTACCATACATGATTGTCGCTTTTCTAATAAGTTTTTTAATAATAATCTTTATTTTTTGCTTGAAACTTATAGTTATAATTTTTTTTACAAGGTTTTGGCATCAGTCCCAATTGAAGTTGTTTTTTAATTGCGATTATTATGTACTAGCTTCTACCCGCGACTTCGTCTGCGTGGACTTTAAAATTGGGTCCGACACGGATAAAAAGTCATCCGGGTGTACTGACTGACCAGATCACCAGAATCCAGAATCCAAAAAAACCAGAAAGGCATCTATCTCTGTGCCAAATCTTATCCATATCCATTCAGCCGTTTTGGTGTGAAAGAGTAACAAATATCCATCTATCCATCCTCACCAACTTTGGCATTTATAATATAAGTAGAAGTAGATTTCTTTCCTATTTAAAATTTCTTGTTTAGGCTGGTTTCAATAATTGTTATCTCCATGCTGTACACCTTTGAATCACAATTTTCGTAATACATACTGTTTAGACGTCCCACGCCTTATTAATTTCGCGAGCAAACCTGCATTCGGCACACTACTTGCTAACGTAAAACGCAATTGATTTTTATTAATATCATGTCACCCTCATTATTTTTATTTTCTCTCTGACTCGCTTGTGATACTCAAGATTACACGTATACGATCGAAGACCTAGAATTTTATTTAAATTACCAGCCAAAGTACCTAAAACCTGCACAGGAGGATTATTTCTAAACACATACCCTGTGCATGTTGTTCCGTCGGTAGGGGTGCGAGTAGCGCGGCGCCAGGTGCGGGTTGCGCCACGACGTGCGCCCGCGCAGCCCCGCGGGGCCCGGGCCCAGCCCCAGCCCCAGCCCCGCGCCCGCAGGGATCACCACCTTGTCTGCCGGCACAAGAGAAACAATGCTAGAAGACAATAGGGTATTTTACACCATGTAAGAAAAAATATAAAAATGCATGTTTATGATAGATTTTTAAAAAAGTAAACGAGAAACGTTAGTATTTATTTATAAAAATGCAATGTAAATTTTATAATTCAATTTCAAATATAGTCTTTCATAATCTGTTTTAAAACGCCATCCGCCATATTGGATTCCGAGGTGATATCACTCCGATAGTTACTTGACGTTACTTGGTCTTTTGAAGTTGTATTGTTTACTAACGAAGTGACGTCACGACCCGAAGTAACATGGCGGCTAGCGTTTCCGCGCGAAAATTCAAAATCATAAATTAAAAATAGTCTTTATTTTTCGGTTTTATAAAACTGAAATAAAAATTGTACGGGTTCATTACGACCTAAGAATTAATTTAAAACAGTTTTCAAAAAAGGTGTAATACCCTATTGGCTTACACCTAGGTTCTCTCCACACCATTCCATTATCATGCTTAGTTCCTCTATCTTTTAAAGATCTATGGCATTCTACCTTCATGTTTCATTAAAATAAAAATTAGTTACAGAGTCACAGACATTTTTTTTTTGTTTATAGTTTTTCTTTAACTAAAACTGATGCTGGCCAATTACATGGGTCTCCTAAGAGAGCTCAAGACCACTCAGCGAGCTGTGCTTGGCATTTCTTTACTTGATCAAAGAAGTACGCGGTCGCTTTGAGGGAGGCCTTTATTCAGCATTGGAGTTCTCTCGGCTGATATGATATTATGATGATGAAATTAGTTACATACCCAAACTGTCAGGTATGTCTCTGACTTGTGGCAATCTTTGAGCCCCAGGAGGTCTTTCCGACACGAATCGCTCGCGAGGACCACCTAAATCACCATCTGTGACAAAAATATATATGATATTGATAACATAATCTTAAGTTTCAATGCAGGAGAGACTCAAGTCTGGCATGAGCTGCTAGTTTTCCCAGAACTGCCTCATTAGCCTAGTGGTCCTGAGTGTGATTGCTATGCTAGGTTCTGGGTTTGATTACCAGTGTTGAGCAGCGTTATTGGGTTTTTCTATGAACTTCTCAGTAGCAGCTCGGAGTTTGGAATTTGTGCCCGGTTAATAGCGATAGGTTCGCCCCCTACATGGGACCTAAATTTGCCAAACTTCTTGGCAGTATATGATTAGGTATAAATGAGACAAAGTTGTAGTATAGTCTGGTTATAATTATCCAAAGGTGCATCTTATATACTAACGACTACGTGTTGATCACGGATAGTAGAAACATTTAATAGATATTGAACGTGCGATAAAGATCATAAGATTGCGATGTAGATTGTAGATACAGCACAAAGATATTGTACTGTAACAGTACACCCCCCTTTAAAAAAAAAATTATTATGGTAATAGTGTTTACAATATAAATTTGACCTAGACCTTACTAGTTATTTGCTGATGTATATAAATAATAATGCTATTGTACGCGGTGGAATTTGATGACGCCTGTTGTGGTGTGATTTGCTGACGTATGTAATTTTGACTTAGCTGTTGCACGAGTGTTTATTATTTTTTTCCGTTAAACTCTTCATTCTTCTGTCCAGTGTTTTCATTATGCCGTAAAGTAGGATCACGCCGATTGTTAAAATAATCTGTCCCATTGCAACATTTCTTGTCCACCGTAAGTCCTCCTGGATCAGGTTACAGAGTTTGTCCGCTTCGTTTTGATTGAGGCAACTGTCCGTATTGTATGTTATCTGGTCCTTAGAACTTTGATTTCCCATTTTAGATGTCTTGTTGTTACGAGTAGTTGTGAATTAATGGTATATGTTAAGATCTATGTTAATATATATACGAATAGCTTGCTTATATCAGCGATTTTTTTATAGACGTACTACTGGCTTTACTTTACGTCTCGATCGTGTAGTGTACGTGTGTGAATGTCTGTAGAAATCCTTTGAATCTGGCACGTAGTTTGATTCGTCATTGATCATGAATGCTGGTTTCAATCTATCAATTGATATCACTGTCTCTTTATCCCTAATTCTAATGCAAAATGTTTTATCTGTTTTACTAATTACTGGGTAGGGTCCTTCATACGGCGGTGTCAGGGCTTTCTTAATTCTATCACACCGAACAAATACGTGTGAGCATTCTTTGAGTTCGGGATGCACAAATATAGCTTGGTTGTGGTTTTTTCTTTTCGGAATTGATGTCATTTGTGTGATGTCCTTTTGAATTTGTTTTACAAACTCTTCGTACGTTGATAACTGTGCTGCTGATGACTCAAAAAATCCTCCAGGGAGTCGTATTGGCGTTCCATATGTCATCTCTGCTGAACTATAACCTGTGTCTTCTCGCAAGCTACTCCGCAACCCGAGTAAAACTGTTGGAATTTCTTTTAACCAATTTTCGTTGGATTCTCTTGTCATTAACGCCACCTTTAAAGTTCTATGAAATCTCTCTATCATTCCATTGGATTGCGGATGATAAGGTGTTGTCCTAATTTTATGTATTCCCAAAAATTGTGAGAGTGACTCAAATATTCTTGATTCAAACTGTCGGCCTTGATCCGTAGTAATGCGCAATGGACATCCAAAACGAGTAATCCATCCTTCGAAAAGTGTCTTGGCTACTGTTTCTGCAGTTATATCTTCTACCGGAAATATTTCGGGCCATGACGTACAACGATCTATGATTGTGATTAAATATCTCTTCCCTTGTGAAATCGGAAGTGGTCCGACGATGTCAATATGCAAATGTTCAAAACGTTGCGCTGTCATAAATGTACCAGGAGGTGATATCGTATGTCGTTGTATTTTTGATTTTTGGCAGGCTATACATGATCTACACCAATTATTGATATCTTTGTTCATATACGGCCATAAATACCTTTGGGTTATCATTTTTCTCGTAGTTCTTTTTCCTGGATGGCTCATACCATGAATGGTATCGAAAATTTGTTTGCGAAATTGCTTTGGTAAGTAGGGGCGGCTTTTTCCAGTAGACGTGTCGCAGGTGATGTTTATTGTGGAACCCGGAAGCGTAATGTTTTTGAATTTTAATCTTTTATTGTCACGTAATTTACTTAGTTCATTATCTGTTGATTGACATTTTTCCAATTCAGCGTAATCGATAGGTGATGGCACGTATATTTCCTCTATTCGAGATAAGGCATCGGCGGTAATATTGTCACGTCCGCTTATGTGTTGAATGTTGGTACTGTATTGTGAAATGAAATCTAACTGCCGGACCCGTCGCGGTGTATCGTTTGATGATGGTTTTTGGGAGAATGCGTATGTCAAAGGTCGGTGATCCGTAAATATTGTAAATTCTCTTCCCTCGATTAATCTGTGAAAATGTTTGACGGCCATGTATATTCCTAACAGCTCTCTGTCAAACGTAGAATATTTTTGTTGAGTTTCGCTCAATTTTTGTGAAAAAAAACCTAATGGTTCCCAATTGCGTCCGGATTTTTGTTGTAAAACTCCACCAACGCAAGTAGCACTAGCGTCGGTCATGAGCGGTAGTGATGCGTTGCGGGAAGGATGCGCTGTTAACACTGCGTTTTTCATGCTTTCCTTGCATTTTTCGTAAGCTTTGTCTGCTTCCGTTGTCCAAGGAACAGGTGAATTATCGTTCTTTTTTGAACCATGTAGATATTCGTTTAAAATTCTTTGATTTTCCGCTGCGCGTGGAATATTACTTCTGTAGAAATTGACCATGCCCAAAAATCGTCTTAATTCTTGAATTGTTTTCGGTTTGGGAAATTCCATGATTGCTTTGTAATTTTCTTCGGTAGGTTGTATTCCTTGGCTCGTTATATGATAACCTAAGAAATCTATTTCCCTTCTGAGAAATTCGCATTTTTCGAGATTAATGGTTATTCCATTCTCGTGTAAACGTTTGAAAACCGTTTCTAAATGCTGATAATGCAAATCTTCGTTGTCCGATGCGATGAGACAGTCGTCTACAAATATAAATACGAAGTTTAAATCTCTAAATAAGGAATCCATGAATCGTTGAAATGTTTGTGCCGCATTGCGTAATCCGAAAGGTATTCTTAAGTACTCAAAAAGTCCGAAAGGTGTGATGATGGCTGTTTTTTCTATATCTTTAACAGGAATACAGTGGTATGCTTTGCGTATATCTATCTTGTTAATCTTGGTAGTGGGTATTTGTCCGGTACTGTCGTGCTATTGAGCATTCGATAGTCTCCGCACGGTCTCCATTCGCCATTTTTCTTTTTTACCATATGTAATGGGCTTGCCCATGGGCTATCTGACGGTCGGCAAATTCCGAGCTCTATCATATTTTGAAATTCCTTTTTGGCTATGTCGTATTTTTCTGGAGGTAATGGTCTTGCCCGAGCTGCGACGGGTGGTCCTGTAGTGATAATGTGGTGTTCAATCTTATGTTTGGGCGCATTGCGTAGAGAGGACTCTTTCGTGATGTCTTCGTATTTGTTTAAAAGTTGCGTAATACGTGAATTCGTTCCCACTGCGATAGTACGAATTGTTTGTTGTGTCGCTTTTTCTGAAGTTACATGCGTTGTCAGCTCTGTAACTTTGTCGATAAGTTTGCGACCTGCTATGTCGACTAATAGTTTATAGTGCTCTAGAAAATCTGCTCCAATTATTGGTTGTGTAACATCGGCGATTATAAAATTCCATTTATAACATCGTTGTAGTCCTAAATTCAAGGTAAGCGTCTTCTCGCCGTAAGTCCTAATTTTAGTCCCATTTGCAGCGTATAGTGTGTATTGTTCATTTTGTAAAATTGAATATCTCTGTTGCTTGCTAATGACTGAAATATTTGCGCCCGTGTCAATTAAAAACTTCATACCACTTTTTCGGTCGGTAATGGTGAGGCGATTGGATGGGTGGATTGCACAGAGTTTCGCCGTTGTCTGTGCTCTTATTCGTTTCCCTGATTCCGTACGTAAGTCATTGGTTTCCAACCGCATGGTTTAATGCAGTTCCTTGCATATTTTCCGAATCTTTCGTGGTAGTAACAAAATCGATTTGCTCCTCTATAGTTTGTTCTCGGCCTCATAATCGGGAATTGTTGACGTTTCTTGAAATGATTGTGCGTGCTGGGTCGATAGCCATATTGACCTTGCTGAATTGCGTCGATATCTATCTGTAATTTTGCTAGCTGGGCTAAAATGCATGCTGTATTGTTGTCGTTTGAAGTGTCGTTGCTAACAGCTGATATTTCGGTTACTTTTGAATTCATTATTATTTTGTCTGCAATTTGGCTCAGTTTGTCAATTTCCATGTCTTCCGTAACTGCTAGAACCGTAGTAACTGATGTTGGTAAAAGCCTGAACCATAGTAGTTTAATTGTTTCGTCACTGATTTTTCCTCTCCCGAGGACTCGCATTTGACGTAATAACTGCGAAGGTTTTTGATCACCGAGTTCTGTCTCTGATATTAATTTTTGAAACTGTCGCTGTTCTGTTTCTTCGTAACAATCAATTAAACGTTCCTTGATGTTTTTATATTTATCTGTAGTCGGTGGTGAAGTGATTAGGTCACTAACTTGTAGTATTTCTTCCTTGGATAATTTTGCTATTACTGTACAGTATTTGTATTCGTCTCCTTGCTTCTGTGGTGCTAATATGGCTTCTAGTTGCGTGAACCATAATCTTGGTTGGTCTTTCCAAAATTCCGGAATGCGAGATAAAACCGAGGTGCCAGCAGCTACTTCAAGTGTTCCTTGCTGATTTATGTTCGCCTTGCATGGTGATTGTGCCATGTTTCTTGCTGCGTATTCGTTCGTCGGGGTCACCAATTTGCCAAACTTCTTGGCAGTATATGATTAGGTATAAATGAGACAAAGTTGTAGTATAGTCTGGTTATAATTATCCAAAGGTGCATCTTATATACTAACGACTACGTGTTGATCACGGATAGTAGAAACATTTAATAGATATTGAACGTGCGATAAAGATCATAAGATTGCGATGTAGATTGTAGATACAGCACAAAGATATTGTACTGTAACACTAAACATACTGACGAACTGTAGGTGGAGATGGTATGTTATGTTATTTATATCAAATAACATATTTTATTATATAAATTAATAGTGCAAATATTGTCTTTACTTATATACTTATATTTTAAGTAGAAAACTAGCTGAAATAGGCCTACATTGCTGTTGTTACAATATTGTCTGAAAATTTCAAAACAATTGGTGAAGACCTTTATGAGATTTGAGATTTTAAATATACATCTTTCCTTTGTGAATAGATAATAAACTTACTTGGTGTTATTGGATGTATATCTGATGGGACAATCTGTGGTGATTCAATTGGGGCTGCAGGCTGCAACAAGTACATAAAGTATAAATTTACTAACATTGAGTTGTGATAAGTTGGAACCTCTTTCGCTTTGGCTTTTGTCATAGATCATAGACAAATAATCTATAAAAGTAGTTGGCTGTGTTGCCAGCTGAATTTTTATTCAACCAAGAAATAAGTTCACAAGGTACATACATATTATTGTGGATTTTTTTTTAATTGTTGTGCGTCTTACTGACGAAAATAAAAGCTTTTTCTTTCTTTCTATATTATGGCATGAAAGTAATAAAAATGTATAAGTAACGACTTATGTCCTAGTTTCTAATGAGCATAGTTTGCTTGCTATACAACAAAAATAAGTTAATAGTATTCTAAGAAACTCAATGAACCATAGCAGCTTTGAATAGACCAGTCCCAAATGACAGCACACATAGGTATGTCCTTCATTGTAGCTCAACCATAATAAACAGCACTTCATGGTCTCTTGCAAAATGATACCAGAGGCTGTATTATGACGATTTATTGGCATCATTTTTCTATTGAAAGAGAGGGATGCCGCTCTACAGATTAAATAGCGCTATGCCATTCTCACAACCTAAAAATAATGGCGATAACACGTCGTAATACAGCCCCAGAGGTCAGTCTCTCAGTCTCAGTCTCAGTCTCTCAGACGTGCAGGTCTCCTCATGATGTTTTCCTTCACCATTTAAGCGCATGATAATTAACTTTTAATATGCACATAACTTTAAAAAGTCAGAGGTGCATGCCTTGGATTTGAACTCGAGACCTTTGACTTGGCAGTCCAATGGTCATATCACTAGGCTATCACGGCTGCTGATTGATATTTGAATGTCTTAAATAAGCCGAACTAATAATTTAACATATTATATAGTTATTTCAGTGAAGGAAAAAATCGACGCGGGCAGGATTCGAACCATCTTGTGGTTAGATACACCAGTTGCCACCTCTTCAATTATAAAAAGCTAATGTGTACATAAATATATACTTACTATAGCTGGTGGTACAGCATGCTCCTCATATACAGGAGGCTCATATGGTGCATATGTAGGGAGTTCCGGTAATGGTGCATTTGGCACCTCCACTGTTATATTAGGTACCACAGACTCTGTATCCACCACGGCTTGATATGGTATTGATTGCTGGAACAAAGATAATAACAAATACCTAATTATCAAGTGAAGTACCCAGTACAGTTGAAATATCTATAGATCTCATAAATAAATATATAAAAGAAAGGGATTATGATACCACAGAACACTTTTTAAAAATAGTTCAATAATTCTATTAATACTCATGCATGCGTGCACATTCACTCAGTCGCCCTCACAGACACACATACACACACACATACACCCACACACACACACACACACACACACACACACCACATACTCCACACACACATGTATTCAAACTTGTTTGCTCGCTCTGCGCTCAACTACGGAATATATACACAGATACGTACCTACCCTTAAGCTAAGACTGTAACTTGTTCCTTTACTATTTAGAATATTAGATAATTATTGTGTTAACCTATCAGGAAGATGAAAGAGACTGGCCTCCACGACACAGGGAATCCTAGTGTGGAGGTCAGTGTCAATACAAACCATGTAACAATTTTCATGAACCAATAAAGCATTATTATTAAAGCATTATTATTATTATTATTATCTGAAATTATCCACAAGTGGTTATGAATTGATAAATTTTAGTATAAAGTCATTTTTTTTTAGTTTTTCGCGCGTGTTATGAATGAGTCAGTTCACAACGGTAGCGCAATGGGTCGGCTTTAAACCGACAACCACATAATTGCAAGTCCGACACTCTAGCCACTGAGCCTAATGGCCAGGGTGTAAGCATATTTAAATACTTGAATCATGCCTGTATTCTCTTCTATTTACACACATTTTTTTATTATTCTCATATACAATAGAAACAATCTGTTATGCCTGTTGCAGCTTAACATTATACAAGTTTGTTGAAATTATTCATTAAAATCTGGGTACAATTTTGTTGAAATCACTCATTAAATAAGGGTAAATACCTATATTAGCTTTCACATACCTGATTGTTGTACTCAATAATATGGTTTGGGTAATCTGGTGGTCCCAAGGTTTCTCGATACCCGGGACCAATTGACGTCGGGACATTTTGAGGAGCAGCGTGCTCATAGTCGTCAGCCAAGAGCTGCTCCTCCTCCTCATTGCCAAGGTTATAGTCCGCAAGGCTCTGGTCCCCTAAGTCGTCACCTAACAAATCTTCACTGTAATAAAAATAGATATTTTATCGATCACGCTAAGTCGAACACATGTCACGGAATTACGACGCAAATAGCACTGCAATAAAACAGGAGTTTGTAGCTTTTTATTTATAGTAAAATGTAGACAATATACGAATGACAATTGGGTAAACAATTTAGGACGTTCTATTCGGTTTTAAACACGAATTTATCTAAAAAATCTTTACTAACTTGTCCGACATGTTGACATTAACATTAATTAGTAGCGTCTATCTTGTTTATGGTCATGCAGGTCATGGTTTTTGAGGTTTTTGGCTAAGGTTTTTGGTGAGGTTTACAGACTCAAACACTGAGGAGGATCAAAGCGGCAAAATCTTCGTCCGGAAATCCATCAATTTGCAGTAGGTAAGTACAGTTGAAATTAAACACTAGGTACTCAGCCATTTGTGCAAAATTTTGGAAAATAGTTAGACGTCTCAGTAAGAGTAATATTCCCTTAACCTTTTACCGTACAATTCATTTTCCTTTTTTTATTAGTAAAAGAAAGAAAAGAGAAAGAAAGAAAATATATTTAGTAGTACACAAAACCAAATTATTTGGTTTACATACTACTAGCGACCCTAGCGGATGCTACAGGCAACCGGTGTTGTCTAATTCAATGTGTGCGTATCTACGTACAGTGCGTATTATGCACACGCTCAAGCGAGGATTGATAAAACGACTTGCACACAACTATAACCAAACCAGAAATTAATCTCATACATAAAAGGAATATGATGCACTATTTTAGCCGGCAAAATAATAGCTTCCGTAGCGTTACGGTGAGGTGACTGGAATCGAAGCACAAGCGGCGTGTCGTGAGTTCAAATCACGGTAGAGGAAATTATTTTTGTCATTATGTCATACTTTTTATATTTTAAAAAAGTAAATTGTGTAAACTCTTTTGGTTTAATTGACTTGTTTTTATTTGTGTTGTATTGATTTGTTTGTTATTGAAATAAAACAACAAAAATGGTATATTAAAACATTTAATTAACTAAATAACGGATCGATTAATATACACAATAGAAAAACCATTTTATCGAGCCTCGAGGCAGTTATTATTTATTTATTTATTATTACACACACTACTCGTATCGTTACAGGATAACCTCCACTACAATAATGGTTGAAAAAATCAACTTACAGTTAATCGTTTCTTTAATGAAACGGTTACTATTTTATCAGTTATGAATACAAAGTTTTGTTTGATGGGTAAGTATGAGCGTAATATTTTGTTAGAGGTGATCAATTTAATCAAAAATAAAGACGTCAAGTAAGTAAATAAAAATTTACAAGTTAACATTTCACATCATAATAAGACAAAGTTATTTTTGTTGGATAAGGATGGACGTAATATATTTTGTCAAAGTATTGAGTATAGGTATATCAATTTAATCATAGTAAAATAAAATGTGAAGTGAATCAACATGTTAGAGGAAGAAATTATGGCAATTTCTAACCTCAGGAACAATAACATCACTCACATTACAAAATGGCTACATATTAACTAAATACTTTCATTATTTATGATACACACGTCGTTTAAAACAGTGTGATCACTTTTAAAATATAGTGTGAAAAATATAACACGTCATGGCAATTATTAATGTGTCGGCAAACCATCGTTATCAATTACCTCTTGTAACCTTCTAGGCATGCTGGCTACCATACTAGCGCATATGTTGCTACCCCGTAGCGACTCCCAAGTGGACGTAACTAGGTCATCTAAATTCGATTTTGATCTTGTATTCGATGAGTCCCAGTTTAGCACCATGTGACCCCATAGGTTTTCTATGGGGTTTAAATCTGGACTTTTAGCAGGCCAGTCAATAATAGTCATGTTTTCTTGGTTTTCAAATCTTCTGTGCTGGTTTGCTGCATCGTAAACCAGCTGCACGCAAGTGGTTTCGCACGGTTTGTAAGCACACATTATGAGCTGTTGCGGTTATTCGGGTGGGGAGGAATGGGTCCGCTCTGTGCCTAGATATGATGTCCCGGAGTCATTTGAAAAAATTGCCGATGGTTTTGGCCCACGTCGGCGATGGTCTACGTCACCGGAATCTGCAAATCGTCGAACCTATAACTGCACGGTTCTTCTCTGTAATAAAAAAGAAATGCTCAGAAACCAGTATAAGTATATAAATGCTGATATGTGTAAATAAATATTAATCATAATTTAACATGTCATGTTAATATAATTATAATACTAAAAACATTGATTCCAATGATATACCTATTATTTTTGATTCCAATGATATACCTATTATTTGTATCATCATTAGTAAACATAATTAATATTAGTTACTTGCTTAATTCGAATAAGTAATTGAATCTTGGCTCAAATCCTATGCCATAAATTTAATTTATTTATATATTGTGTTAAGTCAGTATTACTTATATGACACTTTCCTAAATGAATTAATTATTATGTGTTTTAATATACTTACTATATTAATTAATAAAATAATTAATTATATTATGTTTTAATATACTATATTATTAATTAATATAGTATATTAAAACAAATAATAATTAATTCATTTAGGAAAGAATAAAATATTTAATATACTTACTATATAATATAGTATAATTTAACGTTTACAGACAAGAAGAGCATAGGTTCATAATGAAAATGTCCATATATGTTACTCACCGATATCATTAATCGCCTCGCTATTTCACTGATAGAAATGTTTTGCTCGTGTAATACAAAAATTTCGGCCTTCTTAAACATCGTTAAATGTTGCATGATTAAGCAATAAAAAATAGGATAACACCGCACACAAATTATTACAGGAGTTGTAAGAAGCAATCTATGCTTAAACGAAGGTCGTAATAGTTAATGCAAATAGACTGGACAAGCGGCGGTAGCCTAATGGCTAGGGCGTCGGACTTGCGATCATGTGGTTGCCGGTTCGAACCCCACCCATTGCACTACTGACGTGAACCCACTCGTAACACAAGCAATCTAGCTTAGCACGAGGGGTTAACAAGAATACTAGTAATGTGCGACCCACATTGCTAGTAAGCTTTTTAAAAAAAAAAAAAAAAAGACGACGTTCAATTCTTATAAAATAAAATAATTGAAAAAATGTGGGTAGCTTTGTCTACTAAGGACACAAAATAAAATGCTTAAGTAGTTAGTTTCGATGGCATATCTCAAACGTTGCAAAACTTCGATTGTCTTATGAACTGGATTAATAGTAACTTGTAAAAGATTTAAATAATATTATAAAAAGAATATAATTCGCAAGTGTGGTTTGATCATACGGCATTCGTTTTACCAGTCAGAGACATTAGCAACGGTGCTAAAGCTGCTTTAGTAAAATTGTTTGAAATAGTGCAATGCATACAACCACACCAATTAGTAATAAGGACTATTATAGCGTGTTAGCCATGCCTAAGTATTGATGTAGGTGTGTGTGTAGTAGAACTCGCTCGCTTGGACGTTACTATGCGTACTGATTTACATCGTCTTATTAGTTTACGCACACAATAACAACGGCAGCTATCCATGTGTTGATGTAAACTAATTAGGTGGTTAAACTGTACCAACACAGTCTCATTGTGGGTGCCAAACTGTGGTGCCAAAGGTCCTCTAAATCACTTATTGCGTACCTATATAAATAAGTAAATTACCTACGTACCTAATCTCAATAATAAAACAAGGTTTATGTAAAACAATAATTTATTTTATTTTATTATCCATACTAATAGTGTAAATGCGACAGTGACTCTGTTCTTCTAAGATAAGTTGTATTTTTTTTATAGGATAGGTGAGCAAACGAGGAGACGGATCACTTGATGGTAAGCGATAACCGCCGCCCTTGGACACCCGCAACACCAGAGGAGTCACAAGTGCGTTGCCCACCTTTTAAAAGGGTTTGGGCCCCCGGTAACCTCACTCGTACAACTATATTATTATACTCTTTGCCTCACTCACTCAGCGAAACACTACGCAACTACTAGCTTGCTACATATTAGTAATCTGTGGCAACTACGTACGAAATTGTATGTACTTATAATTTATGTAGGTATCCAATAAAAAAGTACTCTGGCTTGTTTCAAATTCTTTATTCCTACCTACTTATAGGATAGATACACAAGTGAAAATACAGACAAGAACTAGTAATATTATGTGGTTTAAATAGTTTGAGTGAAATTAAATCAATTGGCCTTTACTTCAAATAATATTACCATGAAAATACATAATTATAGCGAATGTATCAATATTACTGACTCCTTACTTATCCCTCACATAAATATTAATGTGAGTATTATGTGAATTATCTGAAGCATTTCTGGACTTTATAGTTTTTATAATGTAAATGGCGAAGGCCATGGCCACCAACTGAAACAAAAATTGAGAATATTAGGTACTTACCTATGATACAAGCCTCTAGGGATAGGTACGAGTGGCGTAGTATTTAGAATCCTATATTTTAATTTGTCGCGTCTATTTAATTTTAACCTATAGGTCCTTAAATAAGATTATAACATTATTCTAGTCACAGCTCTAGCTTAGTTTATTATAAACAACTAGCGGCCCGCCCCGGCTTCGCATGGGTGGAGAAATCCCTAACTTTTTTCAAAATATTCTATAGCCATTGTTAATCTGGAATAGTGTAGCATTCAAATGGTGAAATAATTTTTGAAATCGGCCTAGTAGTTTTCAAGTTTATTCGTTACATACACACATACATACAAATCTTGCCTCTTATTAGTATAGATTAGTGGGTAATAATTGATCAATATAAAAAGTGTCGATGGAAACGGGTCTTTAAATGGATAAAAGGGCATATAAAAAAAACCTAAGGCCAAGCGCGCACTACGATTTTACTTCTTGCGACACGATTTTAGAATCGCGCTGTAAAATATCGTAGAAAGTACAGTGCACGCACTGCGATAAAAAAATCGGTGGTCATTGCTCAGTCTCATGATGGATTCGGTACAAGTTGCTTGTGTCTATTTACTACTTTGGAGGGAAAGAAGAAAAATAATCGTCAATACTGGACTCATCCTTTTATAGCGGATAGATTTAATAAGGGTTTCTTTTACCAGAAAAACAATGATCTTCGGCTATATCCCAAAAAGTTCTATGGCTATTATATGAATATTCAAACATTTGACCAATTGCGATTATCAAATGTTCCACATCTAGCCTCGTTTCGTATTGGGACTCCAGTGGAAATGCAGGCGCCGACATGTTTATTCTCGAAAGAAAGGAACATGAATGTGCGCCGGCCGGCCCAAGTGTGCGATTTTTCTGTCACAGTGCTCACGTGACCATACAATTCCATAAGTTGCAGTTTACTTTCGCGATAATCGCGTCGCGAGCAAATGCAGCAAATTGTGACAAATCACAATTTTAATATCGCTACGATTTATTACTCGCATGTGCGCGCACTGCCGTACTAACTCATACGGTGCATTCCTGCGTCAAAATTATCGCGCGATAAAAAATCGTAGTGCGCGCCTGGCCTAACCATTTAGTTATAATCGCTTAAATTTTGAGTACCTATTTTAATACAACCTTTTTGATAGAACATTTTGTATGCCCAGCGTACACCTGGCACATCAAGACCTAATGGCCCCTACAAAAAATACCGCGTAGCGCAATACTGGACCAATCTAGTTTAATGTTATCAAAACGCAAATAAAAGTAGTTATTTTCTTTCTTCCTTTCAAAATCATAGCTGCCCGGCCCGGCTTCGCCCCTATTCCCGTAGGAATGAAGCATTTACCCACGGTAAAAAGTAGCCTATGTCCATCAGGGATAATACATACAAACAAACAAACAATCAAATCTTTCCTCTTTATAATATTAGTGTAGATGTAGATTAGAACATTATTTACCTCACAAGCAATGACAATGATAAGACCGATGCCAACAGATTCTCCAAACGAAGTGACATAGTCTCCTACCATAGTCACGCACCCTATTTCAAAGGCATCCTTTTTAGAACAAGTGTTTGATGTTTCTGTTACATTTTCGCAACACGTTGCTGGCACTAAGTTGTATTCGTTAACATAAGAACTTGAACCATTTGTTCCACAGCATTTTAACTGTCAAAATAAAAAGAGAATTAAGATCACAGTGGCATAAACTTAAAAGTACTCTGTGGCATAATCATCATATCAGCCAAAAGAAGTCCACTGCTAAACAAAGGCCATTCCCCAAAGACTTCCACATGAACCGGTTGTATGTCGCATGCTTCCAACGACTCCCAGCGACCCTTCACCAGGTCGTTCGTCCGTCCATCTCGTTGGAGGTCGTCCCACACTGCGTTTCCGGTGCGTGATCCTCCACTCGAGAACCTTTCTGCCCCAGCGGCCATCAGTTCTGCGAGCTATGTGCCCCGCCCACTGCTACTTAAGGCTTGCTAATCCTTTGAGCTATGTCGACAACTTTAGTTCTTCTACGGATCTCCTCATTTCTGATTCGATCGCGTAAAGAAATGCCAAGCATAGCTCGTTCCATAGCTCGCTGAGTGACCTTGCGCTTTCTTATGAGGCCCATAGTGAGCGACCACGTCTCTGTGCCATAAGTCATCACTGTTAACATACACTGGTTATAAACTTTTGTCTTAAGGCACTATGGTATTGTTGACGAAAAGACGAATTCTGATTCGACGAGTGAAGTTGGACCTAGCTAACTGGATGGTTTGTCCCAGTTAGACATGGCATAAACTGACTGTGGCATTAAACTACCTATTATACCTAACTATTGTTTTAACTCACCGTTGGTCTCGAGAACATGGAAGGTGGCGTTACTAGCAGGTTCTTCAAAAAGCTTTATCTATATAGCTTTCCACATTTTTCCTTACATCAGATAAATTGGAGTACAGGAGTATTGTTAAAATTATTTTTATCGTCGCTAAGGATAGCCATAAATACGGCGTACTAAAAAAAACGGATTAATTATAAAATGACTATTATTAACTGCATGAATTCTTTAAACTTAATTCACGATCTGACTTTATAGGAGCTGGGTTGGGTGGGCTTTATAGGAGTCATTATTCTGACCATGATTCACACATTATCAAAGGCTTAATCATCCTTATCACTATATTCACTTACCATCACGCCTATATTTTCCAAGAGTTAGGCAGAGGCGTACTAATATATTATACCCACAGTCCGCTGGTATGCACAAATCCGAAACTCCGAGCTGCTACTGAGAATGTCATAGAAAAACCCAATAACACTTTGCTCGACTGGGAATCATACCCAGAACCACTAGGTTACTACGACAGTTCTCAGGACCACAACCTTTACCTTTTCAGTACCTATATGGGAAATGAAAAAGCAAACTACTCACTGTTATGAGTAAGCGTTTTGATTCGTAACCGTTCCACAACATCCGAAAACGCAATTACGAATATACTCACACCTAAAGCTATAATTATGTACACCACAAAAGTTAGATTTATCGGTAAGTGTTGCAATAGTTCATCCCATTGAAGGATACTGCGATTCCGACGCCACCAGGGCTAGACCTACGAGCTGAAAGAAATACAAATAATTATAATTGAATATATATACAAGTAATATACATAACATACAGGTAACATTTTTTGTGCTACTAGATTCCGAAAAGATAATATGTCAAATATGCAAATCCATTCTACATTAAAGCAGATTCATTGCAAAACAAAAATGAGAT